>MDKJ01197914.1:0-15716 GCA_005239525.1 Nicotiana knightiana | reverse complement strand
CATAAGAATAAAATCTAAAATAACTTGCATAATTAAACTACAAAGTAATGAAGAAAATCTGTAGAAATCAATGTTTTCCTTCTCTTCAATGGCTTCCTCTCATCGAATCTCTCACTAAGTTGTGTTTTTGGGGTCTATTTATAAGTTTAGGACAAACCCTAAACGTGTAGGAGACTTCTATTTCAACCGGGAAACACTTAAACTCGTCAAAACTCGAAATTGACCAGAACCAGGAGACCAGGCGTTTTGGCTCTAAGGCCTGGATAAGGCCAGGCCAGGCCTGGCTTTAGGAGGCAAACGCCCCCCTAACGCCAGGGCCAGCCTGGCTTTAGGAGGCAAACACCTGGATAAGGCCAGGTTGTTCCCTCTTCGCCTCTCAAGAGTATTTTCGACGTATTTGCATCCATTTAGCTCGGTTTCCATCTTCAATTCACCTACACGTGAAATAAACTCTATTAAGCACATAAAAAGTGTATTTTTATTATTAATGCGCATAAACTGTAAGGCATATAACATGTTAAACTATGAATTCTAGCCTGGCATCAAGCAGCAACGGGAGAAACAACAAGATCATCATGGGCAAGGTATCAATGTTAAAAGTTTTTAGGCCAAATCTGGTAAGTTCCTCTCCACCCAAAAATTTGCTTATAAAAATAAATTCTCTTTTAATCAAGTAAATCAACCTACTAATCAAGGAAAGATATCTATTATGGATAATGACAAAATTCACAAAGAAAAAAACATTAACAAACAGTGGGACCCACAGACAAACATAAACACCCCTCCAATAATTACTCACCCCCCCCCCAGATCCCCTATCATCCCACGCCCCATTAAATCATCCAATAACCAACGATTACACCCCCACCCTACCTGGATACACCCACTAGGATACATGTAGCACACTATACCATGAAAGACCCTCCCCTTTCCAATAACAATAAACCACATGCATTAACAAATGCAGGAAATCAAACAAGTAATACTACACCAGACGAACAAATGGCAGACCACCTACACCACGTGGTTATTGACCAATCCTTGAACCTAAAATCAGCAATAAATATACGCTACACCAACCAACACACATGTAAGAAACTATACCTATCATTAAAAACCTATAACTATACCCTACTCCCCAAACGCCTGAAACCTTTCCCCTCATAAATCATCAAATCTCAGACAAGAATTCCAAGAGTTCCAATCTCTGTAAGAAGACGTTACCATCTAAGACAACTCCAAAGGATTCAACTAACTCCAAACATGGTGAAACAACAACTCCCTCTCAACACAGAACCAACACCAAGCACCACGAAGGATCCTCATTCAGCCTCCTCTACCACAAAATCACCAACCAATGTCATGGGTCGAGATGGGTTTACTAGGACATGCGATATCCTTCAACATCATGCTAGAAGGGAAGGAGACAGTGATAGTCCTACAGAACTCTCACTACTTGGCACAACTGATATCGGAGGGTGTCCGCTTAGCCATGAACAACTACATCAACCAAATTTGGTTGAACAATGTACTGACCCCAATTACACCAAACATGACTGCCAACATCACTCATGCATTGAGAGCAGACTGGAATCGTCCACAACACTTTATACAAGTCCAAAACCCATCACCAGTGATGGAACTCCCTTTCTTCACTCCGGAGTTTGTAACCAATATGAATCTGGTCTTTACTCCTTGGAATGCATATGTAGATCATACTCAAACATCAAATGCACACACTGCACACAACAAGCAACCACCTCCTCCCACCCGAAACCAAAATCTGGATCACGTCATGGAGGAAAAGATAGACCCGGTAAACTTAATCCCTCCAAATCTGGAAGAGGATTCAAACCTCGACGAGCTAAAGATATTTCTATTCGCGGAGACGCAGGAACAAAAGCAGATACTCTACTGTCCAATGGCACTTTACAAGTGCATCATGGACATAAGGCCACCGGCAGGCCCAACGGTAGGGAATCGAGTAATGATCCTTGTCCCATTCCAAAGGATAAATCCAGTCTATGCCAGGAGGATTAGACAAAATGGAGACATCAACAACTCAACCATCAACATGAATAGGTCTAATGACTTTATTATTTGGAACATAAGATGTGGTAACAACGAGAACTTTAAAATCAGCTTTAGAGGTTTAATTGATACCCACCGTCCCACCATGGTCACACTTCTTGAGACCAAGATGGATAGTCACCTCCCTCTTCTCAATCCGTTTGGCTTCTCAGACATGATAGAGATTCCGGCAGAAGGACAATCGGGTGGTATGGTGATCCTTTGGGATCACACCAAGGTAAATGTACACAGCTTCGTGCGTAGGAATCAGGAGATTAGTGCAACGATTGAGGTAATCTCGACTCATAAATCCTAGGTTTTTACTTCTATTTATGCTAGTAACGATATTAACCTTAGAAATGCATTATGGAATAATATATTAGACATGAATGGTCACATTAAGGGACCCTGGCTACTAGGGGAGATTTCAACGATGTCTTCACATGCCATGATAAGCTAGGGGGAGACGGGTTAATAATAATAGAACTAACTTAATGTGGCAGTGTATTAATGTTTGTAATCTCTTAGACCTAGGCTTCAAAGGCCCTAAATTTACCTGGACAAACAAGAGAAAAAATAGTAAGGGACTAATAATGGAAAGACTAGATAGAGTTTTTGCTAACACAGATTAGATTAACCTTTTTCCGGAAGCGGTAGTTACCCATCTGCCCAGAACCCACTTTGACCATAACCCTTTGTTAATTCAAATCACTCCTAAAAAAGTAGGGCAACTTGATAAACCCTTTAGACTTGAAACCTTTTGGTGTTGCCACCCTGATTTTATCAACTTAGTAAAAGAAAGTTGGCTCAATAGAAATTATATCCAGGGTTCTAGTAAATTCTTGTCTAACATAAAAAGTTGGAGTAGAAAAAACGTTGGTGACATTCATGGGAGGAAAAGGAGAATCTTGGCTAGATTAAGGGGTATACAACTTTCTGAAAATTATTATTATAACTCTTTCCTTCAAAATCTAGAAGCCAAACTTATAAGAGAACACAACGACATTCTCAAGTTAGAGGATGATTATTGGAAACTTAGGTCAAGCATATCTTGGATTCAAGAAGGTGATGCGAACACAATTTTTTTTCATCTTTCTGCCTCCAATAAAGCACGGAGAAACAAAATCACTTTCTTCAAAGATAACCAAGGCAATTGGATAAACGACCCTTCCTATATATTGGTCTATATCCTTGAATATTTTCGGGATGTTTTCACCACTAATCATTGTAGAACTAACTTAGCTGATGTGAGAAACATTCCACAATGGTCATCAAGAATCCCTCTTGAAACTCTAGATGCTGACTTATCCCAGGATGAGGTAGTCAAAGTCACATTCTCATTCAAACCCTTCAAATCTCCAGGGTGGGATGGGATACATCCATTCTTCTACCAAATATACTGGGATATTATAGGTCAGTCAAACATAATCCCCCCGGAGATTAATCTCTCCTACCTATGTTTAACCCTTAAGGTACCAAATGCAAATAGCCTAAAAAATTTCAGACCCATAAGTCTTTGCAACACCAACTATAAAATTATTACAAAAAGCATTGCTAATAGAATTCAGCATTTCCTAGATGATATTGATTCCCCCTACCTATCCAGTTTCATGAAAGGAACAAGGGCTTGCGATAATGCAATTATCATTCAAGAAATTTTAACTCAACTCAGGAAAAGTAAGGGCAAAAGAGCATACATGGTTCCCAAACTTGATCTAGAGAAAGCATTTGATTGATTGGAGTGGTCATTTATTCACCTAACTCTCTTACTTTAAATTTCCTCCTAAAATTAAAAGTCTCATCATGAACGGTATTTGTGCTAGTCAGATTGCCGCCCTAGTAAATAGAGGAAAAACCTCTTTCTTTACTCCCAGTAGAGGAATTAGGAAAGGATGCCCTTTGTCCCCATACATTTTCGTTATGTCAATGGAAATGCTTTCCCGCTTAATCTTACATCAGGTGGACACACACCTCTAGGACCCTATTTTTATTCACAATAGAGGCATTGGTTTCTCTCATCTACTCTTTGCCGATGACCTAACCTTGATATCAAAAGCGGACAAGAAGAATTACAGCACCATAAAGAAATGCATCACTAAATTTTGTGGCATTTCAGGCCATAAAATTAATCTCGATAAGTCAAAAATCCTTTTCTCGAAAAACTGTCCAACAGACTTAGCTAGTGAAATTTCTTCGAGGTTCAATATCAAGATCAGTCAAGCATTTGGAAAATACTTGGGATTCCCCATGCCAAAAAACAATTCAAAACCTCATGACTATTAATTCATAATAGAAAAAATAAGGGAAAGGCTATCCACTTGGAAAACTAAATTTCTGGATATAGCAGGTAGAACTACACTTGCTCGCCCTACCTTAAACTCTATTCCAAACCATGTCATGCAGTATACAATACTGCCAACAAAAATCCATAAACAAATAGATCGTCTCCAAAGGAACTTTATTTGGGGAACCGCTATAGAAAAAAAGAAACTGCATCTTATTAATTGGGACACTGTTACGACCCCAATTGATAAAGGAAGCTTGGTCATCAAAACAGCTGCCTCAAAGAATAAGACACTCCTTGGAAGCTTATCTTGGAGATTTCTTACCAACACAATGGCCCCTTGGGCCACATTAATTATCCAAAAATATGGTATAAATAGGTCAAAAAATAATTCCTTCATTTGGAAGAGTGTTCTAAAGGGATGAGACATTTTCTCAAAAGGAATTTTATGGCTCCCAGGAAGAAATTCAAATCTTAATATTTGGGAAACAAAATGAATTCCTTCCTGCCCTCCACTAAGAAAATGTATAGAGGGCCCACTAGGACCAACGGAAAAGTATTTCACTATTAAGGATATAATGGCTAATGGAACATGTTCTTTATCCAAACTATCTTTTGAATTCCCTCCTGCATCCTTGATAAAATTAAGTCCATCCCCAAAACCCTGGGCAATTATGACACACCCCTTTGGAGTTTGAACAATAATGGATTGTTCACAATAAGATCTTGTTACCAACTCTTAGAGGATGAAGGTAATAAAGAAACAAGTCAGTTTAAGCGGATCTGGAAAATACACTTTCCAAATAAGTTAAAATTCTTCTTATGGCAATGCAACCATAATAGGCTCCCTTGTCGTTACTACCTAAAGCATATTGGCATCAACATAGATCCCATTTGTCTTGCATGCAAAAAACTTCCGGAGACTATTAGGCACATCATTATGGAATGCCCTATAGTCACCAATCTATGGAACCTTCTAAAAATCAATACCTCGATCTTGGGAGATAACTGGTTTTTATCCTTAAAAAATCTTCATAGCCATCCCAACAACCTTAAAGTTCCCTAGGACAGTCTATTGGCATTCATCCTATGGGGTATATGGATTAATAGGAATAGCAACAACATCAACAATAACAATTATCCTCCAAGATGGGCCAACATCATGAAGTTGGCATTGGAATACAACCTCGTACATACTCCTGGGCCTACTCCATCAGGGATTATGGTAATCCACATCAAATGGTACCCTCCTGAACAACACTGGTACAAGCTCAATACCGATGGAGCTTTTTGTACGGAGAGAAACAAGTCTAGGTTGGGGGGGGAGGGGGGGGGTTCAAAAACAACTAAGGGAAATGGATCATAGGGTTTCAAAAAATAGACCATTCACTCTCTCCACTCCATGCAGAAATACAAGTGATTTGCGAGGGACTACAAATTGCAATGGATCAAAATCTTTTTCCACTGGAAATTGAAACAGATTCCACTGATGAAATTCTAGCCATTAATCAGCGCCATACTGCTTTATCTAATACTGTGACATTTTGCAGATCATTGATGCTCCGTCTGAATCCCCAACTACTAATGCGCCATAACTGTCGCCAAGGGAATCAAGTAGCGCATTTGCTAGCTAAGTGTGATGACCCAAAAGGTCATCCCGTAATTTTCTAGCTAATTCTATGTTCTGAGGTTGTGAAAACCTCCTTATATGTCACCTCGATTTGCGTGTGCAGCTCGGGCATGTAGCCGGAAAGCCTTTATGTGAAAAACTAATAAAATGATAATTTCGTATTAGAAATTTGAATAAAATTGACTTCGGTCAACGTTTTTGGTAAACGGACCCGGACCCATGATTTGACGGTCCCGGAGGGTCCGTAGGAAAATAAGGGACTTGGGCGTATGCCCGGAATCAAATTCCGAGGTCCCAAGTACGAGAAATGAATTTTTAAAGAAAATTGTTTTCTGAAAAAAATATAATGGTTTTTGAAAATGAAATTTGTTGTGAAATGTGTGGTATTGGGCTCGTATCTTAATTCCGAAGCCTGGTACAAGTTTGATATGATTTATATTTGTTATCTGTGAAGTTTGGTATGAAACGGACTTCGTTTTGCGTGATTCAGACCTTAAATGCAAAATTTTGATGTTTAAAGAAGTTTTGAGGAATTTCATTGATTTTTGGGTTGGATTCATCGTTTTAGTGTTTTTTATGTGGTTTGAAACCTCGAGTGAGTCCGTGTTAGGTTATAAGACTTATTCATGCATTTAGACGGGGTCCTGGGGGGCCTCGGGTGTGTTTCAGATCGATTTTCCTCATTTTTCCACTACTGATGCTACCTTCTGGTTTCCTTCTATGCGATCACATAGAAGGAAACCAGAAGGCATAGGGTGTCTGACTCGCCCGATAAATTCCTTACTGTGATCGCAATAGTTGGTCTGTGATCATAGAAGCCAACTTACTTCTTATACGTGATCGCATAAGCTATTCCGCGATCGCGTAGAGCATTTTAAGCTAGCTTTATTTTCCTTCTATGCGATCGCGCCTTGATTCCCCCGATCGCGATCCACAAAACACCTTGGTAGGATATAAGTTTATAAAATCGGGGGTTTCATCATTTTAAACATATTTTGACTTCTAGAACTCAGTTTTGGGCGATTCATTGAGGGTTTTTCACACAAATCGAATGGGTAAGTGTTCTTCCACTATAATTAATTATATTTCATGAATTAGTTCTTGTTATCATCATTTAATTTATGTTTTGGGTGTAGGGGATTGTGGGTTTTGAAAGAAAGTTTCTAAAATGAAAAATCATGATTTGAAAGACCAAATGTTCTCGGAATTGGATAAATTTAGTATGGGTGAATTCGTATCGGAATGGGTAACCGGAATTTATAAAATTTATCGAGTTCTGAGGTGCGGGCTCGGGGGTCGATTTTTATGATTTTGTAAAGATTGAGACTTTATTATTAGGAATCGTTCCTTATACGTTTTGTGTATATTTTGAAGTTGTTTTAGTTGATTGTAAGCCGTCCGGAGGTCTTTCTGCCCGAGAAGTCTATTTTGAGTATCGGGTTGTCGTCTTTGAGGTAAGTATCTTGCCTAACCTTCTGTGGGGGAACTACCCCTTAGGATTGAGTCTTCCTTGTTGATTGTAGTCCGAGTATGCGAAGTGACGAGTGTGTACTCGTACTTATTTCCAATTAGATTTCCCTTTTAGGATTCGTAGATTCTTATATTATCTGTGCAGGATTTGTAATTGTTACACTTGAATCCTTGGTTGTTAATTTCATTCCTTCCTGTTTAAATTAGAATTACTTATTTTTGGATTCTTCGTTGGCTATTTGACTTTACTTGACTTAACTGAATATTCTACTTCTCTTATCATCATGCTATATTTTCTTCCTAGCTTGCCTAATTGACTATAATTAGTGTCCTCTAACCTTATAGTTGGATAGCCGTAGTTGGAACATCTATTGTGCGAGTCAAGCATGCCCGTGAGTCTTACATTGTGATTTATATGTCGATTCCCTTAAGTGCCACTTAGTTCTAATTGCTAGACATTTATGTTATTGGTATTTCCTGTGTGTTGCCTATTATTGGGCCTTTTGTTTAGGCTGAGTGTCATTCCGTGAAGTTAACTGTTTAGGTGAGATTTGTTATAGTTGTTTCCTTTGCCGAGATATTCATGTTTCTGTTACTGTCTATGCTGTTAATGATATGGTTTGTATTGTTGACTCCCTTTTCGGGATGTGATGGTTCCTATTACTGTTTATGTTGTTAATGATATTGTTGTATTTTTGACTCCCTTGTCGGGATGTTGTGGTTTTTATTACGGGTTATGATGTTAATGATATTGTTTGTTTTGTTGACTCCCTTGCCGGGATGTGGTGGTTTATGGGTCATATTGTTTGTTTTTCCGTGCCAAACTATTTTCTTGATATTGTTTGGGTGAGGAAGAGTGTAAAGCACGAAGGGTGATGCCGTGTATTGTCAGGATGAGAGTAATAAAGCACGAAGGGTAATGTCGTGCCATGTTATGATATTAAGCACAAAGGATAATTTCGTGCCATGTTATGATATTGAAGCACGAAGGATAATGTCGTTCCATGTTATGATATTAAAGCACGAAGGACAATGTCATGCTGTGTTATGATGTTAAAGCACGAAGGATAATGTCGTGCCATGTTATGAGAGTAAAAGCATGAATGGTGCTGTCGTGCACTTATTTTGGTTAGAATGAGAGTAAAAGCATGAAGGGTGATGTCGTGCGCTTGTTTTGGTGAGAATGAGAGTAAAGCACGAAAGGTGATGTCGTGCTCTTGTTTTGGTGAGAATGAGAGTAAAGCACGAAGGGTGATGTCGTGCACTTGTTTTGGTAAGGATGCGAGTAAAAGCGCAAAGGGTGATGCCGTGCACTTATCTTTGCATTTTATTTCGTTGTTCTAAATTTTGATATTCCTACTGATCTCTTACTGCATTTATTGGCAAGATTTGATATTTCTCCTGCACAGCATGGTAATTTCTGAGTTACGGACTGAGTTCCGGTGGATAAATCTTGAGGAGATTTGATCAAGGGATTTTATTGAAAAGTGTTATTGAAAAAGCAATGGTTTGAAATGATTATACTTGAATGACTTTTACATCGAAGGTATATTTGAAAAGCACTAGTCATTCCTAAAATGAGATTTGGAAGTCATTTTTTGGGAAAGCATCTTTGGAAAGCCTCGTAGTTTGAAAGAAACTATGTATTACGTAATTCTCTCTATTAATTATCCTTAATAGAGAAAGTATGTTTTCAAAGTAAACTCTTCCATACTAAAATGATTTTTATTTGCAAAAATTTTTCATATGAACTGTTGTTTAAAGATTTCTACCAGTTTGGACTTTAATAGCTAAGGCCCGATGTGAACAAACCGACGTGGAGTTGAGTTATCGATGTCCTCTATTGTATTGTGTTTCCTTTCGATTCGACTTGTTTTGCTGTCCATCTTTCTGTGTATTTTTGTGTTGTTTTGTGATTGATTTCTGTAATTTTCTTCCGCTTTATATTGTCATTGTGGTGCATTAACATGAGAATTCTTAGATAGATGTAACGTTCGGTCATTTCTATATTCATGTTATTTATTTTGTGGACCAGTGGTGTCTTGACTTGTCCTCGTCACTACTCTACCGAGGTTAGTCTTGATACTTACTGGGCACTGATGTGGTGTGCTCATACTACACTTCTGCACATTTTTGTGTGCAGATCCAGGTATATATTGTAGTATTTGTGCGGATGATTGCCGAGGAGACTCAAGTTAACCTACTGGTGTGTTCGTAGGCGTCAAAGTCACCTTCTTGTATTTATTATTCATACACTGTTGTATCTACTTCCAGATAGTTGTACTTAGAAGTTGTAGAAGATTCGTAGAGCTTATGACTTGTACTATCGGTTTTGGAAAAGTTTGTATATTCTGTTGAGATTTTATATTGAGACTGCTAGCCTTCTTTTATTATTGTTATTATTCAGTAACTGTTAGGCTTACCTAGTCCGTAAGACTAGGTGCCATCATGATACCCAACGGAGGGAAATTTGGGTTGTGACAAGTTGGTATCAGAGCTCTAGGTTCATAGGTACTACGAGTCATAAACGAGTTTAGTTGAGTCTTGAGGATCGGTACGGAGACGTTTGTACTTATCTTCGATAGGCTACGGAACAATTAGGACAATTTCACTTCCTTCATTCCTGTCGTGCGAGTTTATTGATCTTGAAGTTTGAAATTATTGTTCCATTATCTCACTAATGGTGAGGACACGAACGGCAGTTCCTGATGATGTTACCCCGAGGCAAATGTCGCAAGGGCCAGAAACAGAGGCCAACGAGGAGTATGTGCCACAGTTAAGATGCCTACCAGAGCAACTGTTAAGGAGTCGCCAGTAGTTCTAGTTGGGGGGGACAGGTACTGGGGGTGCCTGTTGCTACCCCGGATTTCAGGAGACCTGAGCGCATTTTTGAGTATAAGTGATACATTGACTCGGGCATGGTTGATTCTAGTGAACCAGTTGCTTCATAGATTAGGGGAGGAGTTCAGACTCCCCGTCTACACTCCAGAGTAGCAAGGTCATATTGGTCAGGTTCCAGTTGTTATGGCAGCACGACATGTGGTTTCAGTTCAGCCTGTGGTTAAGACAGTAGCCTCAGAGGAAGGATACCTTTGACTTGAGAGGTACAGAAAGCATCAACCTTCTATCTTTCAGTGGATTGGCGGCAGATAGTGCCCAGGGCTTCCGAGAGGAGTGTCACTATATTCTTCGCGCTTCGGGTATTGTGGAGACGAGCGGGTTTGTTTTTGTCATGTCTCAGGTTCAGAGTAACTGGTGGATCAGTGGTGGCCACATATGAGTTGGGGTCACCGGACCGAGTTAGCTTCTCTAGCATGGATTCAGTTTTCGGAGATGCTTTGAGGGAGGTTGCGCCTCAGTTCCTTCGGGATGTACGACGCGTGGAGTTTGAGCAGTTGCGTCAGGGCGTTGTGTCACTGTGGGAGCCTGCCGTTAGATTCAGTGAGTGGGCCAGACTTGCACTTCGCTTGGTTGCTTCAGCTGGGAGATGATTTCGTAGAGTCAATTGGGAGATTCAGGCATGATATTCGATTTAGTGGGACTCGAGAGTTAGAGTAGGATGCCTCGTTTCAGCAGGTAAGGGGGATCGCTTGCCGGTTAGAGAGTATGTGGGACCGGGAGCGAGAGGACAGACGAGATCAGGGAGAGAGTTCAGGGAGGCAATGAGGCCTCATAGATCGGAGGAATCTACTGGTCCGTATTATGGAGGGAAGGTACGACACGATAAAGGCTTTGTGGGTCAACCAGTTCAGTTTGCATTACCAGCTTCGCATGGGATTTCAGGTACTCATGGGTCTCAGAGGGTTCGTATTGTGTGATTTTCCACGGCCATGTTGGCAGCGAGATTGTTTTTAGTGTGTAGATGTTAGTTACAGGGTGAGAGATTGTTCCAGGATTCAGGTAGGTATGTGGTAGCAGGGTATTCAGGTGAGTAGAGGGCCCCTAAGAGGGGTAGACCCGACCCGACCCATTGTTGTGTTTCATATAGTAAAATAGAGGTTGTTGTGCCAGATATGATCACCCAGGTATGTTTTGATGTATTGCAGAGGGGCACCGATTGTATTTCATTATAGCTCTACTGGTCGGGACGAGTTCCCTTATTTGTTGTTTCATTTATGAGTGAGTTCCATGTTTGCACCCCATTTTGTGTTTGCTTCTGTTGGGAGATTTTGAGTAGTAGCCCGTGTCTATCGTTGTTTTATTCATTCTTGATAGTAGTGAAACTGGTAGTGAGTCCTTGTTATTCTTCGTGGTAAGCTTTATATGATTTTCCTGAGTATTTTGTTTACGAGTTGTGATTTGATACTCCATCGAGATGTGAGTTCAGTTAGCGTTATGATTTTATCAACTGAGATGAATTAGTTGAGGAATTTCAATTGGTATGATATATTTTCGGTATGTGATTTAGAGTTAAGGGCGAGGTCCTCGTGCTATTTGTGATTCGATATGTTTGGACCGGGCTGAGTACCGCAGTGGAAATTTTATTAGGATGGTATCCTTGTGATTTGTTCATATGCTTTGCTTCTTCCTTGTTATATTGCTTTTGGTAAGTCGGTATTGATAGAGAGTTATGCCTATGGGCTTGTTTGATAGTTCCTTTTTATGTTTCCAATTTCTTATTCGGTCATTTCGTTATGTGTTTTCTTTAGTTTAGTTTGCGGGATGTGTGCCCGGTGGTGTCAGTTGTGGCTGCTGACTCGGGTGTTTAATAATGAAGACTTCGTGTTCATTGCATCATTATCAGTGTTATGGGGTTTGGGAATAGAGTTCTTTCATATGTGGGGATAATTGCCAATGTCGAGTTGATTTCGGGCTGCTATTGTGATCAAAAGTGTTATATGAGCCTATGTGTGATGTACTATGTTGTGTGGCCGTGCCTTGTGGGTTTAGTCATGAGTTGATGTAGCTGATTGAGGCTAATGCCGGATATGGATTTATAATCGGGTCTTTTGTAAATGGGTAGAGGGTGAGAAGTAGAGGTATGAGGCTTATCAGTGGTGATGTGAAGGCTATATTGCAGTTGTGATTGTTTCATCAGGATTTCGTGGGTTAGGGTGAGGTGGGATCACCTGCGGGTATGTGTTAGAAGTGTACAATCAGTGATTGGATAAGTTCAAGATGAATCCTGGCACGTTCGAGGATGAACGTTTGTTTAAGAGGGGGAGGATGTGATGACCCAAAAGGTCATCCCGTAATTCACTAGCTAATTCTATGTTCCGAGGTTGTGAAAACCTCCTTCTATCTCACCTCGATTTTCGTGCACAACCAGGCGTGTAGTCGGGAAGCCTTTATGTGAAAACTTGATAAAAATGTTAATTTTGTATTAGAAATTTGAATAAAATTGACTTCGATCAACGTTTTTGGTAAACGGACTCGGACCCATGATTTGATAGTCCTGGAGGGTCCGTAGGAAAATATGGAACTTGAGCGTATGCCCGGAATCGAATTCCAAGGTCCTAAGTACGAGAAATGCATTTTTAAAGAAAATTGTTTTCTGAAAAAAATATAAAGGTTTTTGAAAATGAAATTTTCTGTGAAACCTGTGGTATCGGGCTCGTATCTTGGTTCCGGAGCCTAGTACAGGTTCAATATGATTTATATGTGTTATCTGTGAAGTTTGGTATGAAACGGACTTCGTTTGGCGTGATTCAGACCATAAATGCAAAATTTTGATGTTTAAAGAAGTTTTGAGGAATTTCATTGATTTTTGGGTTTCATTCATCATTTTAGTGTGTTTTATGTGGTTTGAAACCTCGAGCGAGTCCGTGTTAGGTCATAAGACTTGTTCGTGCATTTAGACGGGGTCTCGGGGGGCCTTGGGTGTGTTCCGGATAGGTTTCGGATCGATTTTCCTCATTTTTCCACTACTGATGCTACCTTCTGGTTTCCTTCTATGTGATCGCATAGAAGGATCCGCAATCGCATAGAGTGTCTGACTCGCGCAGTAAATTCCTTCACTGCGATCGCAATAGTTGGTCCGCGATCGCAGAAGCCAACTTACTCCTTATATGCGATCGCATAAGCTTTTTCGCGATCACGTAGAGCATTTTAAGCCTGCTTCATTTTCCTTCTACATGATCGCGCCTCGATTCCCGCGATCGCAATTCACAAAACACCTGGGCAGAATATAAGTTTGCAAAATCGGGAGTTTCACCATTTTAAACATATTTTGACTTCTAGAACTCGGTTTTGGGTGATTCCTTGAGGGTTTTTCACACAAATCGAATGAGTAAGCGCTCTTCCACTAGAATTAATTATATTTCATGAATTAGTTCCTGTTTTCATCATTTAATTTGTGTTTTGGGTTGAGGGGATTGTGGGTTTTGAAAGAAAGTTTCTAAAATGAAAAATCATGATTTGAAAGACCAAATGTTATCGGAATTGGATAAATTTAGTATGGGTGAACTCGTATCAGAATGCGTAACCAGAATTTGTAAAATTTGTCGGGTTCCGAGGTGCTAGGAATCGTTCCTTATACGTTTTGTGTGTATTTTGAAGTTGTTTTAGTTGATTGTAAGCCGTCGGGAGGTCTTTCGCCCAAGAAGTCTATTTTGAGTACTGGGTTGTCTTCTTTGAGGTAAGTATCTTGCCTAACCTTGTGTGGGGGAACTATCTCTTATGATTGAGTCTTCCTTCTTGATTGTAGTCCGAGTATGCGAGGTGACGAGTGTGTACTCGTACTTATTTCCAATTAGATTGCCTTTTTAGGATTTGTTGATTCTTATATTACCTGTGCAGGATTTGTAATTGTTACACTTGAATCCTTGGTTGTTAATTTCATTCCTTCATGTTTAAATTAGAATTACTTGTTTTTGGATTCTTCGTTGGCTATTTGACTTTATTTGACTTAACTGAATATTCTACTTCTCTTATCATCATGCTATATTTTCTTGCTAGCTTGCCTAATTGACAATAATTAGTGTCCTCTAGCCTTATAGTTGACTAGCCGTAGTTGGACATCTATTCGTTGGAGTCAAGCATGACTGTGAGTCTTACATTGTGATTTATATGACTATTCCCTTAAGTGCCACTTATGTCTAATTGCTAGACATTTATGTTATTGGTATTTCCTTGATGTTGCCTATTATTGGGCCTTTTTGTTTAGGCTGAGTGTTATTTCGTGAAGTTAACTGTTTAGGTGAGATTAATTATACATGTTTCCCTTGCCGGGATGTTATGATTTATGTTACTGTCTATTCTGTTAATGATATGGTTTGTATTGCTGACTCCCTTGTCGGGATGTGATGATTCCTATTACTGTTTATGCTGTTAATGATATTGTTGTACTGTTGACTCCCTTGACGGGATGTTGTGGTTTTTATTACAGGTTATGATGTTAATGATATTGTTTGTATTGTTGACTCCCTTGCCGGGATGTGGTGGTTTATGGGTCATATTGTTGGTTTTTCCTTGTCAAACTATTATTCTTGATATTGTTTAGGTGAGGAAGAGTGTAAAGCACGAAGGATGATACCGTGTATTGTGAGGATGAGAGTAATAAAGCACGAAGGGTAATGTCGTGCCATGTTATGATATTAAAGCACGAAGGATAATGCCATGCCATGTTATGATATTGAAGCACGAAAGATATGTCGTGCCATGTTATGATATTAAAGCACGAAGGACAATGTCGTGCCGTGTTATGATATTAAAGCACGAAGGATAATGATGTGCCATGTTATGAGAGTAAAAGCACGAAGGGTGATTCCGTGCACTTCTTTTGGTGAGAATGAGAGTAACAGCACGAAGGGTGATGCCGTGCACTTGTTTTGGTGAGAATGAGAGTAAAGCACGAAGGGTGATACCGTGCACTTGTTTTGGTGAGAATGAGAGTAAAACACGAAGGGTGATGTTGTGCACTTGTTTTGGTAAGGATGCGAGTAAAAGCACGAAGGGTAATGCCGTGCACTTGTCTTTGCATTTTCTTCGTTATTCTAAATTTGGATATTCCTACTGATCTCTTACTGCATTTATTGGCAAGATTTGATATTTCTCCTGTACATCATGGTAATTTCTGAGTTACGGACTGAGATCCGGTGATTAAATCTTGAGAAAATTTTGATCAAGGGATTTTATTGAAAAGTGTTATTGAAAAAGCAATGATTTGAAATGATTATGCTTGAATGAATTTTACAGCAAAGGTATATTTGAAAAGCACTAGTCTTGCCTAAAATGAGATTTGAAAGTTATTTATTGGGAAAGTGATGAGTGGCTAGAATTCATGATTTTAAGCATTATATACCTTGCATTTTATGTGCTTTA
>ML410094.1:0-16968 GCA_005239525.1 Nicotiana knightiana | reverse complement strand
TAGGAAATTAATTAGATTCTATTACTAAATATTAGAAAAATAATCAAATAACTATTTTGTCCAGTGTAAACTCTAGTTTAAGAGGGTAAAAAAGGCGAACTACACTTCGCTAAGGGCCTTCATGCAAATAAAATTATTAATGAGCCACATTTGATTTTAAAAAATTCTAGAAGATAATTTGATAAGAAATTTTAACTTACATAAATAAATTCACAAGAAACATAGAGATAAAGAAAAGAATACAAAAACATAAAAGCATATCGAAACGAACATTCCAAATATATACGGATGCTTTTTGATGCAAAAAATTGGAAAGAAATAATTTTTAGTACAAAGATTTACTACTTTATTAAATAATTACGATTGTTTAATATCTTCCATGTCAAAATAGTAAATACCAAAAGAAAGGTATTTATTCAATTAAAATTTTACTCCTTTTTGAAATCCCTATGTATTAGTAATTTTCACCTAATTCAAACAAGGAAAGACTTAATAATTAAACTTTTAGTTGATATCAAAGTCCTAAATATTAGTAGGAAATTAATAAGATTACTATTGCTAAATATTAGAAAAATAATTAAATAATTATTTTGTCCAGTGTGAACTCTAGTTTAAGAGGGTAAAATGACGAATGACATTTTGCTAAGGGCCTTCGTACTTTTAATATAGTATAGATTAATTTTCGAAAGTTCATATGGTATATAAATTCGAGTAACCTTGAATCCTTAGTAATAATGTTGATTATGAAATATTAATGAATTAAGTTATGTATTTTGCATATTTAGTCCCCTTTTAATAGTTAATAGCTAATTACTAAGGTTATAATCATATGACCTATACTAGTTACATCGTTGTGATTCATAGTCATATTGACCATTTATATAATAGCCAACTAATAATTTCATTCATTAAGGTCATATGTATCGGCCACTAGTTAAGTGTCACGACCCCAAATCTAAGCCAGTCGTGATGGCGCCTATCGTGGAACTAGGCCAGCCAAAAACTACACTCAAATCGTAATAAGCTTCCATATACATCTTACTAAACTGATAACCCATAAAGGTTTCTTTTAAACATTTTTAAAACAGTTAAAGCTATACCGAATATTGAATATAATCCCCGAGATCCCAGAGTCGCTGGTCATGAGCATCTACATAAAATATACAACTTAAATAAAATAACTCTATAATAGTAAGCAGGAGAGAGAGAGGGACTGCGGACGCGTGCAACTACCTCGCAAAATCTCCGAGAAGTCTCTGGAATAGATACACAACTCACTCTGCCCTAACACCTGGATCTGCACACAAGGTGCAGGGAGTAATGTGAGTACGCCAACTCAGTAATAATGAAATTAAATCAGGTCAAAGCAGTAAGAAACACATAAAATCAAATCATCATGCTTAAAAGCCGATTTCAGTAAAAATCATTTGGAACTATACTTTCCAATAGTTTCAACATAAATTTCAAGAAGTTTAGTGTAAAAATGATAAAAATCATAAAAAGCCTCTCGGGAAAAACATGTTTCATAAGTTCAGAGTGAAAGTGGTAAAATCATAAGTAGCCCCTTGGGCAAAAATATGAATCATAATCAGCCCCTCGGGCATGCCTCACAGTCACTCATAATCAGCCCCTCGGGCATACCTCACAGTCATTCATAATCAGCCCCTCGGGCATACCTCACAGTCACTCATGCCTCCCAATCACTCGTCACTCGGCACTCGACACTCTTACTTAGTAGGTACCTGCGCTCACTGGGGGTGTGTACAAACTCCGGAGGGGCTCCTTCAGCCCAAATGCTAATATCAAGCCACCTCGTGGAATATCATATCCTCACAATCAGGCCCTCGACCTCAGTCAGTCAGAAACTCTCAAAAGCCCCTCGGGCGTATCAGTAAAACGGGGTACTCGACCCAAAAGCATCATTTTATATCTCAAAACAGTGTAAATAGGGCTGAGTTTCGAAATCAGTTAAACATAACATGACTGAGTGTAAATCATAAATCAACAGTGAGGAAATAGCAGTAAAAATTTCCCAAGGGGTCTAAACAAGTCGGCACGAGGCCCCAAACATGGCTTATAGCGCAAATATATCAATAATTTTTAGAACACAATTTAACATATGATTTAGAGTAAAAATACGCAACTCAATAGCTGCCGCGGAAAGGACCAAGTCCAATCCAAAAATCAGTGCACGCCACATACTCGTCATCCGACATGTGTGCCATTCTAAAAACAGTAAGAAATATGAAGTCCAGGGTTTCATACCACCTGCGGCCCCCCATCCGCAGGTGTGGCCACACCAGAAAAATAACACCAGCAACTATTTTGCTGTAAATTCCTAAGTCCAAACCTTCGCTAACCATCCGAAATCAATCCCGAGCCCCTCGGGGCCCCAACCAAACATACCAACACATACCATAACCTCATTCTAACTTATTCGAGCCTTCGAAACACCAAAAACAATGCAAAAACACCAAAAACACATCGAATTCAAGCCTATGAACTTTAAAACTTTTAAATTTCGCCAATGATGCCGAAACCAACCAAAGCACATCCGATTGACCTGAAAATTTGCATACATATCCAAAATGACATTAAGAACCTGCTCCAACTTCCGGAATTCCATTCCGGTCCCGATAGCCTATTCCCCACTGCCGACCGAAAATCGCCAAAAATTAACTTTCGCCAATTTAAGCCTAATTCTACACCGGACATCAAAACTTCATTCCGAACATACTCCTAAGTCCCAAATCACCTAAAGAAGCTATCTGAGCCATAAAATCCACATTCTGAGGTCGTTTACCAATAAGTCAACTCCAAGTTGACTTTTTCAACTATTAAGCTAATTTAAGAAACTAAGTGTCTCAGTTCTCACCACGGCCACTCCGAACCCGAACCAACCGACCCAAAACAACATAAATAAAGATGAACCACATATAATGAAGTAGAAACGGGAGAAACGGGGCTAAACTCTCGGAGCGCCCGGTTGGGTCGCTACATCCTCCCCCAATTAAACATACGTTTGTCCTCGAACGTGCCAAGAGTTGTTCTCCAACACCATCATACTGCCACGTAGCCTACCATGCACATACCCGGGGGTGATCCCACGTCACCCTATCCCGTATAGGTCCAATAGCACAACACTATTGAATTTTCGAAATCCAATCCTGACCAATAAACCATAGAGCCAAATTCCCACTTCTGTAATAATATACAAGATCAAGCTATATACGCACCCCAGATAAAATCACATAATACGCCGCATGACTCAAACACCCAGAGCGATAACTCCTAATCACAATAGCTGCTCACCCAATGCCGGTACATAACCTCTTATCAAGAAATGCCTCGCTTGAACACTTTCATATACTACTGATGAGGAAAGAAACACGTAGAAACTAACAACCATTCGTCCGATCAGTCAGACATGAAGCTCCCCCTTCCCAAACAGGAATTATAGCAGATTTCTAAGCCGACTCCCGATATTTATCCTTCTAACTTTGCTATAAACAATTCTGACAATATTCATTCTAGGTCCAATGACCTCTTATCATCCAACACAACCACTCTGATGACATGACACATCAATACAATTCGGAGCCATAACCTGTGCAACTCGTGCACTCAATAGCAACATCCCAATGTAATCAGATTATATCAAAGATTCACACGGGAGGATTATCCTGCCATTAACAATTACCATCACAACATCATGCTAAAATCCTGGCACAAATCGTGAAAAATCAAAACACACGAATCAAATACCAAATGTCATACCCCTACATAACTCCGCTACACTGCGATCTCATCCAAACGCTAGTCCACATAAAATATTTCAGGCCACCTTGCCCATAATCAATGACCATTTGAAATTCGACATCAAGTACTCAAAGTGCTTGTCCATAACCACGGGGAAACCGGGGGATACCATGCCACACGAATCAGAAAGTACATAACCAATACGTCTCAATCCCGCAATACTCAATTACTCATCTTACTCAACTCTAGCTATAAAGCCCAATTAGAATCGCACCATATGTGCATATAACCAATAATCACCACTCCCCGCAACACCGAAAGGTAACTCATAGATCACTCCAGAACATGAATAAATGCAGTCACAATCAGATGGTATATTTCTCAACATTAGAAATTCGGAGTCACCAATTCCGACCCGGTGCATAACACACACTCCTACGGGCCTACCAATAACCCTGAATCAAATCTAGTCACCCACAACATCTAGATAACTTACTGAAAAGTTCACAATGACTGAATCATGGTACATACTAACATCTGACTAGCTTGCTCGCATATTCACAGTTCATTATCACAAAATAACCTGTTTATGAGAACTCTCAGTCTCGAATTCACAAAGCGCACCAATTACTATATCTGATCTCCACTCCACCGCTCGACTACATAGCACATCCCTAATACTCAATCATTCCACAAGGGATACCCCTATAATTCTTCCGTGTTACCAAGCAACCTTGAATATCAACAATCGATCCAACGAGAGAGCGTCGAAGTACCAATGAAGTACCTTTAACTCCACACATGACCTTTCTGAAATGTATACCCTCATCAAGCCACCCAACAGTGCTATCATCTACCTAGTCGTCTAGAACTGTCGATGTTGTCTAAGAAATTTGTTTTAACCTTCCTTCCAGAACTGAAATGTGACCTCACATATGCAAATCTCAACTCTACCCACATACCGCATACGCCATGCCATCCTAGGGAAATTATGGGAACTTCGTGATCCCTTCTGAGCCACAAGCAACTACGTATCCAACTAGCCAAGAACTTCCATTTGATCCTATTTAGAAGCAAAATCACTATGCATCACCCGCACCTCACGCCAGTATAAAATACGCATCTCTAACCGTGGTAGTAACCATCAGGAACTATCCGAATCCCATTTGCACAACACCAACCGTCAGGACTGAATTCTTCTAACTCAACCAAGCTACGCATGCTACCAAAAATCCAAGAGTATTGATAAGAAACACCTGTAAAAACTCATCACCTCATGAACACCCAAAGAACTAATCGTATCCCTTACCATGCCAATCCGACCTACTACCAAGTTGTCCTATTTACCCAAGTTTCTTTTGACTTACCTTCAAATTGATACTTCTTCTTGCCGTAATACCACAATTCTCAACTCAGACTCACCACGCGAGACCCAAGCATAATAGAGTACCATCTAAAGCTCGTAAGCCACTAAATACTCTCTAAAATATCCCCAAAAGTACCACATCCAAAATGCTTACCCTGAAGAGACTTCCCGCGAATCTAAAGCCATTACCTTTACCTTACTGTTACTGATATGTAGAATCCATGATAATGTTTTACACCCTCCAATGGAAATCTCAATTACACTTGACCAATTAGACAGAATCGACCTGACCCGTTTGCACACCAACATACTAGGAAAACAATCCACTCACTTGAAGCCACAAGCAAATTCATACCCTGCACTACTTTTTTTACAATTACCCCTCAATCATTCCATAGAATTAATTTACCCAATAAAGTACATTACAACCTATATCGAAGAAATTTTCATTACTCGTGTCATTCCCAGACCCCACATCTGCAGGTCATAACTGATTTACCAATACACCTCGAACTGAAACCAACACCATACATAATCATGTAATCAACTTATCATTAACAGACTCCCCCACTTGGCTCAAAGCCAACGATCAAGACAAGCAATAACTCACAACGCCCATAATAACACAACTCGTCTAACAGCTCAAGTCATTTGCAAATCTTGCATTCACCATTGTAATAGTCATGCCAACTTCCACAAGCGATATAAACTCAAATCAAAACATATATCATTTACTAGTATAAGAGAACTTACTACAGAACAACATAAGGATCACACACCGCAGGACAACCCGGAGGAGATACCCCTGCCCGCTTAGCCTCAAACTGATATCTCTCTATACACTTCTGAAGACCATAACTATCACGCAATAACTACACCCTTCTGCATCTAAACATAAAAAATGCCTACCCCCGAGGCATCACAATACGTGGTAAGAATCTGAAGCTGATGTCAGAACTAACACTCGAGCGGTGGTCAAAGAAATCTTGAGCTTTCTGGAAACTCTATCCACACTCGTCTGACCACATGGATGTTGATACCCATTTTCTTCTCAAACTATTTTTAAAATTTGTATGTATACCTTCAAAATCACTCTTTATAATAACTGGTATTTTTTCGTAATTTTTCATATTTTTTATTAAATTCTTTCCCAATTTCTTTAGTATTTTTATATTCAATAATTATTCATAAATTGTATTATAAATAATTTCAAAACATTTCCCAGCTTAATATATCATTTTTTTAATCCTATTAGGATTTGATTATTTCACAAATTAGTCAATTTGGCATTATTTGGCCATAATTACAATAATTTTGCAACTATGGGCTAATTGTACATTTTATACCATTTAAATCAATAATTATTCATTTTATGTTTTCTATATTAACTAATTGCCTTAATTTCATCTATTTAGAATTAGTTTAATTTTATGTAATTATTAGCTATTTTGATTAATTATTTATCTATTTTATCAGGTATTTAACAATCAGCCCCTCCCTATTTAAATTATAGCCCAATTTTAATTCAATTTAAGCCTATTTAAACCAGCCCAATTACATAACCTAATACAAGCAATAACTTGTAATTATATCAAACTTGATCAACGGCCCAAAAACGACCTTCCTTAATTACACCCACCTAACCCCCCTGACCCCCTCTCATTCTCACCGTCCCTCATCTATCTAACTCTCTTTCTCTCTCTCTAGTCTCTTCTAGAGACTTCCTGTCTCTTCAGGTTCCGATGGATCTCTTCATCTTCTCCGGCCATCCCTTCGTCGGAGACCTTGAAACCTTCACCACCCTCCTGCCTCCTGTGGTTCCCTCACGCCGGTGTTTTCCATCTCTAAGGTCTTCAAGAGACCTGGGTTGAATCCTCCTACCCCCTGGGCCTTGCTCACCATTCTCCGGCTACCTCCGGCCATTCGAGTAAGATCTATAACTTCTGGGTTTAAACCAGTAACATTTTTTGAGGTTTCTCTCATCTTTCTGGGTTCTCTTTGAAACCCTAATGCTTAAACTCCCCAATTCTTTTAGATCTATGATAGATCTGTGTATATTTTAAGCTATTTTGATGTTTTCTCAAAGATTTTCAGATGTTCTCTCAAAAATGACTCTTCGTTTTCAACTAGGGTTTCATGAACCCTTCTTTAAACGGTTTTTCTATGATTTTTTAGTATTCTCCTAAGATTTCTACTGTCTTTAGCGATTTATTGGAGTCTCTGTTTACCTGTGTTGAAAACCCTAATTTCTAGTCCGAAACCCTAGTCCCTGATTTTGTCTGTGATGATATTAATTACTTGCATATGTGTCTGTGTTTCATGAGCTTTGTGATGCGCTGATGCTTTACCCTATGGTGTTCATATATGTCTCTGATTTTCTTACTTCTTCTGCTAACATCCATGTTTACCCTATGGTACATATGAATCCCTAACTTTGTATGGTTTTACTCTACTGTGATTACTAGGGTTTCAAATTTCTTGAACATTGTTTATTTAATTCGTGTTATTTTATTTTAGTTAATGTTGTACTTGTTTGAGTCATTTATTCCCTGGGGTTGGTGTCCTTCACTGATCTCCTAGGGTAATACATTATTGATTTTGATCCATGAGTTATTCACTTCTCTTATTTGATTAATTCTACTGTCTAATCGATTCTTAATTAGATTTTCTGAACCTAGGCTAATTACTTGTTCTATATACTGAAATTCTTTTTCCTGTGTGTGGTATTCCAGTCATACATGATACCTTTCCCTAATTGATTCTAATTTCCAGTAATCTGAACCTCACTTGAAGGTTTCCTGTTGATTTCCATCCTTCCCTACCTTATTTTTCGTATTTATTTACGCTGTCAAGCTGATTCTTAAACATTCCTTAATTAGAGTTTGTTGAACCTAGACTCTATTATATGCTGTATATTTGTGCTATGCTAAACTGTTTCCTTATATGTTAATTCAGCCTCATATGGTTTCATTCCTTATTTGACATTGCTTATTACCGTTTGAATATTAAACTCCTTGATTAAAGGAAGTCATCGCAACTGACCTGATTCTTATTGGTATATTTCTATAATTGTTGTTGAATTATTATTTTTTACCTTATTCCTTCTTCCTGTTTTAAAACTACAAGTACCCTACTCTCTCATTAACAAAGATGCTAACACCGGGGTTCAAAAACTATCTCTTACACTAAAAGAATCTCTGCTCTCTCTCTTGTGCTATTTGCTACTGTCTAATTGTTAGCCGGCTGCAAGCCAAGGCTAACCATTGTGCTCTCTCTCTTGTTCTTTTCATTCTGCTTGCTATCCTCTTCGCTGCTATGTCCTAGTTTAAATTCAAAGCTCCAACAACAATATAATTCTCTATTTTTTTCAGTTCTTACTGTTTCTGGTTTGCTTCTATTTGTGGTTCTTTTGTGAAACCTGTAATTACAATACATCACTAGCATGCTATTATGTCTTCCCTTTCCTTTGAACTAGTATACCCCCTTTTATGTGTGTTTCTAAGCATGACCTACCAACTGTTTCCTACTTGTTGTATATTTTCCCCAAATCCCTATCACCCCTCTATGTGGTTCTTCATGTCTGGTTTTGTGACTATGCGAGTATCGACAGTTTCTGAGCATGTTTAAGCCAGTCCTATATCTTTGCTAGGTTATTGTGTTTGCATCTAAATGTTCTATGTGTCCCCACCCCCAGTGTCCTTGATTGTCGTGGCTGAACCTGCCTTGGTTCTGTGTGCTTTGGCTATGTATGAACTCATTTTTTGATGTTGTGTTTAGATTGTTACTTATTACTATACGCTCTTTTCAAAAAATATTTTTTACTAAACAGACTCTCTGGTTTATGAAATGTTTCAACTAAATCTCTTTCAAAACTCATCCCTTGCACTTCACTTTATTCCTAGATTCTTAATTTCCACCCCTTCAGTGTGAGCACTGCTTTGGGAACCTCTTGAGTTCCCTCTGAACTCTGACACACTGAGGCTCATATTTCCACACTGCACATGTTTCACTCCTGGTTACTAAGTTTGGGTGTGAGCATTGCCCGGGAGCCCTTGAGGTCCTTAGGGAACTTTGACACACCCGGACTGTGAAAAGGCTATGAATACCATGTGGCATAAGGTTTGGAGGATTTGGGCCTGAGTGAAGGCTCCCTATAGAATAACTTCTTATTTTTTTCTATTTGTTATGTAATTCATAATTCCTGGCTTGTAATAATTTGTAAACAACTCATGGGGCTGGATAGTGAAACGGGAGGGGTAACTATGCATGCCTAACTATTACAAAGGTAGAAACCATGCTTAGGTTTTTTATTCCCTATCTGTGCAATAGAGATCCTATGTAGGTTCATGTGTCCATGCATTAGATATCATGCTACTTAGGCTCATATATATATATTGTTTTTCCTTTCAGCTTGTCATCATTCATTGCCCTCACTTAGAGATCCTGCCTATAGGACAAATAATTAAATAAACTCCTATTACGTGATTCTGTCCATGTAAACATATTCTGAAACTTCATTAGAAGTCCTGTCCTAGAATAAATAATGTTAACTGCAATCATGTCTCACCATGCCTGCGCACTTAGAGATCATGTTTCTAGGTAAACAACACTAAAATAACCTGCCACTCTTGTATATTCTGAAATCGTGCTTAATGCTGTAATTATTATTCATTTAGAAATCCTGCTTAGGATTTTGTATTCTGCATCCCTACTTGTGCATTAGATACCATGTCTTAGGATTTCATTCATACTCTCTTAACAACACCTAGTCTAACTACTGTTGCATGTTATTTTACGCCTAGGCAAGCCTTAGGAAATCAGTTAAAGGAATAAAACAAGAACTGTCCTTTGCGATTAGTGTTCAACTGTCAGCATGCTTAAAACCAATAGGCAAGCCTGATCAAGACTTCCTCTCTGAGTTATGGAATAATTCTGTCTTTGCTATTATCACTTAGATACCATGCGTAGGATTTGAATCTGGACCTTAATTGTGTATGAGACATGTTTATGTGCACTGTTTGTGGAGGTCTTTGAGCCATTTCCTGTTTATGTGCTACCCCCTTATTTGCAGTTCTACTTCATTATATGTCGCCTTAGCATTTTCACCTTTAAAACCTGAGGGTCTGCCTAGCACCTCCTTTAGGATAGGAGTCCTAATTTCCTCCGGGGCTGATAGGAAGGGACGGGTAACATCATGCAATAGAGGTCGAGACCAACACTCGATTTAGTTTCTTTCACAGGGTTGGAAAGGGTAGAATATGGGTATGATGACCGATGCGCTAATACCACGTGTAGCCCCTCTTCGAGTGATTGCCGGGTATTGCATTGATGTGATCCATATTATTAGAAACCTAGGATACCTTTTTATATGCTTCGATTGTAATCCTTTCAAAATCTAATCTTCTTTACTATTTTCAAACATCTGCATGCTTAAGACTTAAATCCCCTCTTATTTGAGCCTTTATTTGTTTGTTTGCTAAGCCGTACAAATTCACAGAAACCATTTGGCCGGGAACCACTCTTGTGGATCCTAAGGGGTGCCTAACACCTTCCCCTTAGGATAATTTCAAGACCTTACCCAATCTCTGGTTAGTAGTGTAGTTGTAATTGAACCCCTTAGGTTCCCTAACGCACCGTTAAAATTGTTAGGTAGCGATTCTTCAAAATATGCAAACCCCTTTCCAAAAGGAAAGAGTTGTCTCAACCAATGTCATAAACCCCTTTCAACCGGGCACCGAAAGGAGCACTTGGGGAAAAAGGGGGGCGCGATAGCATGGCGACTCTGCTGGGGACATCCAGTCTTTTACCATTTCAAATTGTCTTGTGAATTTGTGCCTTTATTTATTTTTAAATACTTGCACCCTTTCCTCTTCCCGTTACATGAAATTAATTGTTTCCTTCAGGTATTTACTTTTCCTTAGAGACAAAACTGACATGTCTCTTTGTTTTCTTTTGTAACTGCTTTAAATCATTACTGTTGTTTTTACCGCTTTCTTTTAACGTGCAAATACGTGAAAAATTGTTTTAATACTTATTGTTGCATAATCATGCTCAACATTCATACTCCACTCGTGCTAAACAAAATAATATAGCAACGCTTGATGAGTGGTTGCGCTCTTCCTATATTATTACCCACTAAATTCGGAAAGGCTTATATGCGGTAAAACTAGTCGATCAGCAGTGTTCCGTGCTTTCCCCCTTGAGTTGTCCACTCAAGGGTACCGGTCTAAAACCCCATAAAAACCTTACTCTGTTGCACTTTTGCATGCATCATGGTCAGACCTGGTCGAGCTAAAGTGTGATCCGCACGATAGCTTTTAAGATAGCCTTATCCAAAAGTCCACTGGGTTTCCCTAAATCCAAACGGATGCCCTCACGTTCTGTGCATTTATTTGGAGAACTAAATGCTTCCTGCTAATTATTGACGTTAAATAGTCGATTCCGGTGGGGGTAAGGGTCTAAACTTATTTGCTTCGCAGAAAAATGAGGCACGAAGTCCCCAGATTCGACATGGTCTCCAATATCCACCCAATACTGTTGAGTTGGTAGGAGGATCTGCACTCTAGCTACAAAGATATCGTCAGGAAACACTTGGGTGACTTACCATCTCTCCTAGAAATCCAGCCTAATGTCAAAAGGCTGAGGGAGCTGAAGGAGGATATCTAGCCAGAACCTACCTGTTGTTGGGACTTTGCGAGCTGGGAAAACTGTACGAGGAAATCAAGAATGTCGAGTCTGGGGAAGGTCCTTCTGGGACCAAGTAGATAGGAGTGTCTTTATTTTTCTCTATCAATGTAATAAGGCCAATGGCCATTAGTGACTTTTATTTTTCGTCTATCGTTTTGGGATTTGTCTATTTTTATTATCAATAAAATAAGGCATTTAGCATTTTAAGTTTTTCAAATCAATTTGCCGCTAGGCCTACCTCGGGCATAAAGAGGTTCCCAACTTAGGACGCGCTTTACATTTCCGCGTTGTGTTTAAATATTGCAATATTCTTTTTCATAATCCTCACTAACTTGGTTACCTTTTGTTTTTATTTATTTTTCTTACTCCCCTCCCCAAAGGTTAGTTCGTGCATTCTGGCATCATCAACCTATCACACAAGATCCAAGGGCCCTCCACCTACTCCTCCTAGTCATCCTAAGCGCAAAGACAAAGGCAAAAAGTAAAATGGAAGAGTTCAGCGGCAACAGAAAGGAGAATATGATTGAACGTGTAGAGGCCACTGATGGCCGAGGTATTCAGGTCCTGTATGAGAACATGTCACCACTTGAACAGAAATTGCTAAAGTTTCAGGAAAAACTCGATCAAGTCCGGAATCTGGCCAACCTGTCATTTTCCCTCAACATCCCCGACGTCAACCTTCCAAACGCTCAAAACCANCACTCCACTACTCATCCCAGAACCTCAAAACCCCACAAAGGACCATTTCCACACCTATAACAATCCCATCTATGTGGAAACCGTGACCCACTCCACTCCGCCTATCTCACAGGCATCCGAGTCTGATGGAAAGGACTTATTTATCAAGAACCTGGCCGAGGAGCTTAAGAAACTGACCGCCGAGTCCAAGGTGTTGAAGGAACCAAGGGAATTGAAGGGTTGAATTATGAAGACCTTTGTATACAACCTGATGTAGAACTGCCCGAGAGGTGCAAACCTCCAAAGTTTGAAATGTTTGAGGTACTGGTGATCCGAGAGTCCATCTGAGGACCTATTGCAACAAGTTGGTTGGCGTTGGGAAGGATGAAAGAATCCGCATGAAGCTGTTCATGAGGTGTTTGAAGGGAGACACACTGTTTTAGTACATCAGCCAAGACCCCAAGAAATGGTCAAACTGGGTAAGCATGGTGTCTGACTTTATGGACAGGTTTAGATTCCACACAGAGAACGCACCAGATGTGTTCTACATTCAAACTTTGAAGGAGAAACCCACAGAAACCTTTCGCGAGTATGGTACTCGCTGGAGGTCCAAAGCCGCTAAAGTCAGACCTGCTCTAGAGGAAGAGCAGATGAACAAGTTCTCTGTCCGGGCTCAGGACCCGCAGTATTATGAACGGTTAATGATGGTTGAAGGCCACAAGTTCTCCGACATCATCAAATTGGGTGAGCGGATTGAAGAAGGTATTAAAAGCGGTATGGTTACAAATTTTGAAGCCTTGCAAGCCACTAACAAGGCTTTACAGTCCGGAGGTGTGCCTAAGAAGAGGGACGTGGGAGCCGTAATGATTGCACAAAGAGCTAAGTCCCCACTCAAATACCAAGCTTATCCAACACCTCCACTCACATTCCAAACTCCCCCACCTTCCTACCAAGCTCCACCACCCACATATCAACTTGCTTCATCCAGATACTCACAACCTGCTCCTGTCTACCACACTTATAATTCCCATCCATCCCATTACCAATCACCCCCTGCACGCCAAAACTTCCCTAGACCTCGTCCCAATTTTGATCGCCGCCCTCCAAAGTAATACACTGGCATAGCCGAGCCCATTGACCAGCTGTATGAGAAGCTCAAAGTTGCTGACTACGTCACACCTATCCCTGTTGCCACCCCTAAGAACCCTTCTCAGTGGGTTAACCCAAACAAATCCTGTGCATACCATTCCGGCATGAAAGGACACACCATTGAAGAATGCCGTTATCTGAAGTACAAAATACAAGCTCTCATTGAAAACAAGATTATTATGGCAAAAGACCCCTCTCCAAACGTCCGCAACAATCCTTAACCAGACCATAAGGGTGGAGGTTTCCATATGAGTGAAATAGAAGATGATTGGGATCCCGAGGGACCAATCGGGTTGATCGTAGAAGGCGATGACCCAAAGAAACCTGCAATCACTCTCAAATCGATCATAGTCTAGATTCAACCATCTGAGGACACTGAGGTGAATATGTCTATACCACTTGAATTTGAAGCAACGCCACCTGGAAAGTCACTAGTGCCAATTGAAGTTGAGCTTGTATCTCCAGCAAATGCACCGACACCATTCGAGGTCGCAGTCTTGCCACCCCGAATCCGTTTGAAGTATGGCCGCACCAACTCCGGTGGCAATATCAACCACGCCACCCTTCTATTCAAACGCTATCCCTTGGGACTATACAACCGAAGCAAGAAGGAAAGGCAAGGTCAGGTCTGAGGAGGCTGTCGCAGCACAGGGTATGACGAGAACTGGTAGGGTCTACACCCCTGAGCATCTGGCAAAATCAAGCAAGCAGGCTGCCAACCGGCCTCCCTTTATCGAAACAGGTCCCGATGACCTTTGGAGAAAGGTACAGGCTAAGGAGTATTCAGTCATCGACCAGCTGAACAAGACACCGACACAGATATCCATCCTCTCTTTGCTACAGAATTCTAAAACACACAAAAATTCTTTGTTGAAAGTGTTGAGTGAAGCATATGTGCCAAACAACATCACTAGCGGGGAAATGGCCAATATGGTAGGCCAGGTACTGGAAAGTCACAAAATCACTTTTCATGAGGACGAGCTACCACCTGAAGGATTGGGGCACAACAAAGCATTGCACATCATTGTGCAATGCGAAGATCATTTCATCACAAGGATCTTGATCGATGGAGGTTCCAGTCTTAACATCTGTCCGTTAATAACACTCAAGAAATTGGGTAAAGGGCTACATGAGATAAGGGATGGAGCGATGTGAAATCCTTCGACGGTTCTTAGAGGTCCACCATGGGGGAGATCAGTCTATGTCTGCAGATGGGACCGACTTGGTTCGAAGTAGATTTCAAGGTGATAGATGTTCCAACATCCTACAACCTATTGTTGGGACAACCCTGGATTCATGCTGCTGGGGCCATAGCATCAACGCTACATGAGGCGGTAAAATTCAAGTGGAACCACCAAGAGGTGATTATTCATGGTGACAGTAGCAACCCCATTTATAGTCGTCAAACTATTCCGGTGATTGATGGAAAAATGAAGATAGGCGGGGAACTTACCACCACATTGAGCGGGTCAATGCTATCGACAAGGACAAGTGGTGGGATGGCAAGATTGAGAGCATCCTGAACTGGAGAGGATATGAGCTAGGAAAAGGGCTCGGTAAGAACCTCCAAGGGATCACGAAGCCCATAAAGCTCAAGAAACATGGTACCACTTTTAGTTTGGGGTATGAATACACTTGGCAGGAATTCAACGACTGGTCGCCACCTTGGCACGGTACTTATTACCCTTTGGAGCAGTCGATACCTCATCTTGAGAAGACTTTCAAGCAGGCCGACATTATTTACGGATCAGACGAAGAAGAAGCACTTGCAGTGATGAGGAGTTTGTTCCTAGAGGACGAGGATATGGATTGATGTGTTGTTATCGAGGAAGAGGGGGAGGAAGGCCCTTCCAAACAGACTGTAAGCAAGGGCACATATCTCAAGAACTAGTCTATCAAGATGACCAAAGCCCGATGAGCCTCGAGGTAGCAAGGCTAAAATAAGCATTATTTACTCTTTTATTCACTAAATGATTTTCCTCTTCCTGCATTTTTCAATTTTTGCAATAAGATCTTCAAAGTTCAAAACAATTATTCAATTCATCAAAGCATCTTCTAAATTTCTCTTATGAATCCGATATTTGTTGCTATTATTTTCTCTCATTACTTTATTTATACAACATTACTATTACTTGCCTTGATGAATCGATGACTATGACATGCAATGAGACAATGCAGCAAACGGACATTGATTCAGACAAAGATGACATTATATTGGTAAAAAATAGATTCATACGTGTAATAAATCTTGATGACTCAGCAATATACGTGGAGCAATGAAGACACGACAGCTGGACGGGACTCTATGAAGAGGTATGAGGCAAAGAGGCACGATAAATCACACCCACAGGTTAATTAGCTACGGAAGTCGCAACCTAATTGAGAAGATGAAGAGACACGGTCAAAATGTATCTGGGCAGAACAAAGGGCGGATTTAAAGATCTTCAATTAGTTATCCACATGTTACACGACATTCACACAACAGTTACGATTACTCATTGTAACGTTACATTAATGTCATAATTAGTCATTAATGCTCAATCACTGAAAAAGGCAGACGTTATATTAAGAAATTCCCTATATAAGGGAGTAAAATATAACCTGTAAGAGGATCATCCGAACAACTATTGCAATATACTTACTTTTTGTGCATCTTACTGCTTTCCATTTACAAGTTTTCCTACAATTATAATCTTATTCTTTTGTTATCAGAAACCCGTGTTCTTCTTAAAATAGCTTTGGGAAAAGAATCCAATTCTTTGGTTAAAAAAGTTGGTTCCGTTACCGGGAATCTGATGATCTTTGTTTGCTTTTCAAGCGATATCCTCTGAACTATGTCGAACTCCAATGACAACAACCAGCAAAGGAATGGAACCCCAGTTCCATCGCCTTCAGGAACCCCACGTGGTTCAAAGGATCAATCCCCAGAAAGATCTAATAACAACAATGCTAATAATGATCAAACGGTGGAACAAGATTGAGTAAAGCAAATGATTGCAGAGTATGTGAGCCAAGCTTTGCAAGAATTTGCGAAGGGATTACCGACAGCGTTACCTGTACCACCGACACCACCCCCAATAATACCATCACCATGGAAAATCCTCAATCTGATTTGGCGAATTCAGGAAGGGAAGATACTTCTAATGAATCTCTCCAAGCAAGACCAGGTATATCTAATAAATCTGAATTACAAAATTTACTACTAACCATGCATAAACAGATGAAGGAGCAGAACGATCGCATCGAACAAATTCCTAGAGTACTGTCTATTATCAAAGGCATTGATGTTGATAGGTATTCTCAACAACCTTGGAAGCTAAGTGCGGCAC
>MDKJ01080828.1:0-48673 GCA_005239525.1 Nicotiana knightiana | reverse complement strand
AATTGATTTATTGGGATTTTTATAGGACGATACGGCGAGTAAAAATCACATGCTCACAATAGTTACCCCTGATTTCTCGATGAAGAAATAAGCGACAACGTGATTCGACGCTGGCTTGGGTAAGGCCGAGGGTGCCCACAGATCGGAGCCCTGGGTGGATGAATGATACATCAAGAATCGAGCATGGCCAAACATGGGAAGAATTAAGCTCGAGTGAAACAAATAATTGAGGTTAAGGGGAAGACGGTTAAAGAGGACGAACGAGGAGTCAAAATATCCGTCATCAGCCGGATATTACGGCTCGGATCATGCCCGATATTAACCACAGATCGTGTTATCTTAGAAAAAAAGGAAGGAAGGGATTTTTACCTTATTAGACTTTTATGAACTCCCCTACCGTATATATAAAGGGAAGAACCTTTTCATTTTTGGGTCACTATTGGCACGAATATCAAAGCAATAAAATTTAACTTTGCCTTTTAGCAATGTTGAAGTGTTCTTCAGTTGTTCATTTCATTCAGCCGCAACCGATCACCATCCGAAGGGCTATATTGGAATCGGTTTCTAGCATTCAAACCTAACACTAGGCTTAATTATTTCATCACATTAGGTTTGATCATTTTGCTTCATTTCATTGAATTACTTGCTAATGTTTGACCATTCATATTAAATTAAAACCACGTATCCTTTAAACCGTGTACAACATTAATTGTTACACATTTTAAGGAAAAACGTTTGGTGCCCACCGTGAGGCTAAGGATAATAGTGATAATTTGATATGAATCTTTATAAAACATTCTATTTTACGCTTGCTCTTTGAAGTTTGATTTCAGGATTATTCAATATGTCAAATTCCCAATTTGCTCACTTGAGTGTTAACTCCGAGTCAGGACACCATGGTGAAAATAATAATGTGGTGCCAAGCAACACCGTGGCCCCTGTTTACCCTAATGGGATTTCAATCCCTAACCCGGACGATGCCAATTCAGAGGCTTCTATCAACATAAACCTAACAACTGATCCTGAAAATCGAATTCACGGGGCACCCCAATTGTCGGCCTGCTAGGCACCCAAAGGGGGAGGTGATGGAGTTAGCTTACATTTGATTTTTGAGATGTTAAAAGCTTATAAAGTTGCAATAGCACAACTATAGAGGCAAAATCACGCACACAATGCGACTGAACCCAAACAGGCTGGAGAGCATACTCGGAGGGAGGAACAAATTGTCACAGAGCCCAATGGACTCGGACCCGGGGAAATATCCGAGGTGATGAAAATGCTCGAAACACTGAAAAATGGGTGAAATCCGGCAAGAAGAAGGTAGAGGCGAATGACAAGAAGGTGAACACTTACAATTTGAGGGTCGATTAGATCCCGGGAGCGCCCCCGATATTAAAGGGGCTAGATTCCAAAAGGTTCATTCGGAAACCTTTCCCAACCAATTCCGAAAAGGTTCCACATGCCCGATATTCTCAAATACAACGGGACCACATATCCAAACGAGCATGTGGCCTCCTACACGTGTGCTATAAAAGGCAACGACCTCGAGGATAACGAGATCAAGTCGTTTCTGCTGAAGAAATTTGGGGGAACCTTATCCAAGGGAGCAATGATATGGTACTATAACTTACATCCAAATTATATTGATTTGTTTTCTATGCTTTCAGAGGCCTTCGTTAAAGCCCATGCCGGTGCTATAAAAGTTGAGACAAGGAAATCAGACCTTTTTAAAGTCAAGCAACGGGACAACGACATACTTAGGAAATTCGTGCCGAGATTCCAGATGGAATGGATGGACCTGTCCCTGGTTCCAGGCGATTGGGCCATTCAGGCATTTACTCAGGGACTCAACCCTCAAAGTTCGGTTGGTCTCAACAATTGAAGCAAAACTTGGTAGAGTACCCAGCTGTTACCAGGGCCGATGTGCACAATACGTACCAGTCAAAGATCAGAGTCGAGGACAACACTAGGGGCTCCCTCAGGGTTGGTTTATCCCAATAGAGCAAACGACAAGCCTAAAAGAATAGTGAATCAGGAGTTGAGGCTGCCCCGAGATCAATACCTGATGTACAACTCAGATAGAAGAGGAAATAGATCCAATCGCTATCCGATCAAGAATGATAGAAGGAATGATTAGGGTCCAAGCAATCGAGGGTTGACAAAGAGAAAATATTTTGATAGATCACCCAAGGCCAGAGATGCATGAGACTATTAGAAAATAACTTCAACATGGATGCAACGAGTATAATGTCAGCCATCGGTCGCATCAAGGAGACCAAGTGCCTAAGGCCACTCCAGTCCGATCCGGCCTAGAGCGATCATAATTTGGTATATAAATATCACAGTACTCATGGTTATAGAACCGAGGATTGTTGACAGTTAAAGGAAGAAGTGGCCCGCCTTTTTAACAATGGGCTTCTTCAAGAATTCCTAAGTGTGCCGCCAAAACACATTTCAAGAATAAGAACGCAGACAAGTAGATCGAACAGGAAGAACATCAACATGTGATTAACATGATTATCGGAGGAGTAGATGTTCCAGAAGGACCAATGATAAAACGCACAAAATTATCTATCAACAGAAAAAATGAAATTGAGATTATGTCCCTGAGGGTGAAATCTTATTTAGTGACGAGGAAGCTGAGGGCATCATTGAACCTCACAATGATGAACTGGTGATATCTTTACGGGGCTAATAGATCAGATCGTACCAGTAGCTCGAGTACTAAACGGGTTCAATATGGCATGTGAGACAATAAAAGGTAAGATCACCCTACCGGTCAACATATCCAAAACTACCCAGTAGATGAACTTTTATGTAATCGAGGGGGATATGAGATTTGTTCGGGAGATCCTGGGTCCACATCATGAGGGTGGTACCATCGACCTTGCATCAAGCATTGAAGTTTCCAACCTCAAGTGGAATCAAAATGGTCTACAAGGAACATCCGACCGCAAAGGAGATATTCATTGTCGAGGAAGTGATAACGTGAGAGACTGGTCAAAGAGAAAGGCACCAAATATTTATCACTAGTCCCGACCTCGACCGGGCCAGAAAAATAGGAGGAACGCCCAACAGATGAGGAAGATGACTTTGGGGTCCCAAAATCCTTCATAGCACCTGATGTTACTGATGCCTCCAAGTCAACAATCGAGGAAATGGATCAGGTCATATTGTTCGAGCACCTGCTGAACAGAAAGGTATATGGAATTAGCCCCCAAGCTTAGGAAAAAATTCATTAATTTTCTGAAAGCCAATGCCGATTGTTTTGCAGGGTCCTACTTAGACATGACATGAATCCCACTAGAGATAACTACTCAAAAATTGAGCTTGGATCCGAACATCCACCCAATCAAATAGAGGAGGAGGCCACAGTCTGAAGTCAAGAACGCATTCATCAAAGACGAGGTACCTAACTCGTAAAAATAGGTTCCATTCGGGAGGTCAAATACCCGGATTGGCTAGCTAACGTAGTTGTCGTACCTAAAAAGGTAAACCAGCTTAGAATGTGTGTAGATTATAAGAACTTGAATAAGTCATTCCCAAAGGACTCATTCCTTTTTCCTAATATCGACCGAATGATCGATGCGACGTCTTGGCATGAGACGTTGAGCTTTCTCGATACCTATGCTAGGTACAACCAAATATATATTTCATAACTAGGTTCAGCAGTTACTGTTATAACCTGTTTCCATTTCGATTAAAAAATACTAGTTCCACGTATCAACGTCGGTTAAACGATTGTTCGATGAACATATAGGGAAACTGATGGAGGTTTATATTGACGATATGTTAGTTAAGTCACTACGAGTTGACTACCATTTGAATCATTTGCAGGAACCCTTTGACATAGGGAATACAACATTATGCTAAACTCAGAGAAGTGTGCCTTCAAAGTCGACTCAGGCAAGTTCCTTGATTTTATGATACATAACCGAGGAATGGAGATCAACCCGGATAAAATAAAGGTCATAGAATATTTCACCGTGGTTGACAACTTCAAGGCGGTACAGAGGTAGGCCGAAGGGATAGCCGCATTGGCTGATTTATTTCTAGGTCATCTCATAAAAGCCACCGATTTTTCTCGTTACTAAAGAAAAAGAATGACTTCTCTTGGATCCCGGAATGCCAAAAGTCTTTTAGAAGAACTCAAACAATACATATCAAGTCCTTCTTTTCTGCACACCCCAGCAGCTGTACCTTTATTTTGTAGTCTCCGAGGTAGCGGTAAGTGGTGTCCTTGTCTGGGAAGAAGACGGAATGCAATTTTATTTCTATTATACTTTCAATGTCAGCCTATATGTGCTGTGACCTCATATCTACTAAATAATGTTATGCATAAACCCGAACTCTTAGGCCGAAAAGAAAAATGGGCCGTGGAGGTTAGCATGTACGATATTGAATACAAACCTCGTAAATGCTATAAAGTCTCAGATTTTGGCGGACTTTATGGCTGATTTCTCATCGGCCTTAATCCCTAAGGTCAATAAAGAATTATTACTTGTCTAAGGGACTAGCTCGAGGGTCTCGACCCTATTTACGGATGACACTTCCAACGTGAAAGGGTCCAGGTTGGGGATCATAATTAAACTATCCATGGATAATATAATAAATCAATCTATTAGAACTGTAAAATTGACTAATGATGAAGCCGAATATGAAGCTATCATTGCAGGTCTAAAAGACTGGGGGCTAAGGTGATTGAAGCCGTGAATCCCTCATCGTTGTTAACCAAGTTAACAGGACGTTTGAAGTCAAAGAAGACCGAATGCGGAGATACTTAGATAAATTACAAGTGGTGTTACATTGGTTAAGTGAATGGACATTACAACATGTGCCCCGAGATCAAAATAGCGAGGCCGATTCTTTGGCTAACTTAGGATCGTCAGTCGATTCCGATGAATTTAACTTCGGAATGGTGGTTCAATTGATGAGCTTGGTGATAGAGGAACGTCATGCCAAGTCAAACTCAATGAGTATAACTTGGGATTGGAGAAACAAATGCATAGACTACCTTCAGAAGGAGAAATATACATCGGATCCCAAAGAATCAAGCGCCCTTTGAATTAAGGCTGCCAGTTTTAGCTTAGTTGAAGGAAAATTGTACAAAAGATTATTTTTCAGACCGTTAGAAAGGTGATTGTGGCTCGAGGAAAAAAATTATGTGATAAGGGAAGTACACGAGGGTACATGCGGAGACCATTCAAGAGCAGAATCATTGGTTCGGAAGCTGATTAGGGCCGGATATTACTAGAACGAAATGGAAAAGGATGCAAAGGACTTTGTTCAAAAGTGTAACGAATGTCAAAGGCATGCCCCGATGATATACCAATGGGAGAGCTGCTTCACCTGGTCCTTCCCCCTTGGCCATTCAAGAAATGGGGGATGGGCATTATCGACCCTTTACTATGGGCACCCGAAAAAGTGTAGTACATCTTGCTCATGACAGATAACTTCTCCAAGTGGGTTGAAGCTCAAGCGTTTGAGAAATTTAGATAAAAAGAGGTTATCGACTTCGTCTTCGATCATATAATATGTCGGTTCGGGATGTCAACCAAAATTACATGCGACAATGGGAGATAATTCATCGGTAGCAAGGTCAATAAGTTCTTTGAAGATCACAAAATCAAAAAGATTTTATCAACCCCTTACCACCCGAGTGCAAACGGTCAAGCGGAATCAACAAACAAAACTATAATGCAGAACCTCAAGAAATGATTGACTGACTCAAAATGAAAATGGAAAGAAATTTTGCCCGAGGTCCTATAGGTATATGGAAAAACTTCGAGGTCGAGTACTGGTGAAACATCGTTCTCTCTAGTCTATGGTGTAGAGGCTTTGATTCCGCTAGAAGTGGGAGAACCGAGCTTAAGGTTCTGATATGCTGCGGAGACGTCGAATGATGAGGCTATGGCCACAAGCCTAAATGTAGCATACGAAAGGTGAGAAGCCACCCTAGTCTTGTTAGCAGTTCAAAAGTAACGAATGGGAAGATATTACAACCGAAGGGAAAACCTTTGACACTTCCAAGTCGGGAAATTGGTATTGAGGAAAAAGTCACACTATATGATAAGAACTTGAATGACGCGAAACTAGGCTCGAATTGGCAGGGACCGTACAATGTCACCGGTATAACTGGGAAAGGCTCATACTAGCTTGAGTCTGGAAATGGAATACAACTGCCAAACAACTGGAACGTGGCACACTTAAAGTGGTTCTACTGCTGAGGTATGAATACATATATTCCTTTAGGGTTTATTACGCTTTGAGCTAACTCATGCAGGTACCCAATTGAAGCCAAGTCCAAGGATTAGGTCTGAAAGCACGTGTTACACTCTTTTTTCCTTTGACCTATTTTTCCCGAAGTGCGTTATACGACAAGGTTTTCAATAAGGAAATAGTAAGGGTGCTACCATATTTTTGAAGACCGTTCTAGACCAGGGATTGCGGATTGCCCGTATCGGAAAAATAATAATCGAGCCCTTAAAATTCACTCTCGAATACTACGTGACAATCACACCCTAAGTCAAGAACAGATGACTTAAGTTCAAAAATTTAGAAGGCAATCCTATTCAACATCAAAATCCAAGACTTGAATATGAGGATTTATTGTAAGGGTCAAATGGTCAAATGAATTGTGCCCATATAGTTCATTCTCGCGACGATGGATAGATTTTGTATATTCAATTACTTACACTACATTTAAAGTAATAAAAAGAAATTTTCCTTCTATGTTTCATCGATTCACATTCGCATAAGAAATGTTATCGTTACGTCACTTAGAATGAATATTAGGTTCAAAACATTCTAGGACCACAGGCCACCATTAAATGGGGGCATGAAACCCCGAACGCAGTAAGAATTCCCTAGACCGTGTCCAACCATCTAAAGACCCCTAATCATACAGGCCATCCCCAACTGGGGACTTCTACCCGACAAGAAGATCGAGAAAATTGGGCTACTGAATCCCGAAGGCACCGAGCCTACAAGGCACGACCCAAACACGAAAGGCCACGACCAACTTAATATACGAGCCTTTACAGCTTCGATCATAACATATAAATGTCTCGGAGACATTTGAGTTTGTGCATAGAAAGAGCCACCTTCGGCAAAGATTAGATTAATCCAGATAAAATCATTCGAATATTTCAACAAAGACTTCATTTTATTTTTTATTGGGTCCTCCAAAGTCAAAGCATATCGGAGTCATTACTTAAACCAAGCCTTATCCGGGCTTTGGAAGTTGAACAATTTAAGCAATATCAAATTCTATGCTAAGGCATTTATGGCATATGAACTTCGAGACACAACTTATATATCCTAAGTTTTAAACATAAGCAAATGCGGAAAAGTTAAAGGACACAATATGTAGCCAAGGGAAAATTTCATATATATATATTTACCAAAAGGTATTTACAGAGGCACTATAAAACTGCCCCAAAGTACAAAGCGTTTAACTACAAGAAAAGAAAAAAATAAGCTAAGGAATTTCCTTCCTAGTCTTCATCAGAGCCCATCTCGCTATCCGAACCATCAAACTGTAACTCGCTTTTGATAGGGCTTCGAGCCTCTTAACCTCTTTGCTCGACCGCTAAGTCAACCCCTGATATTCGATCTCCTCAAGAATCTATATTTGAGGCAACCACTTCACGTATTCATCCTTCATTATTATACGGGCTTCGTCTACCTCAATATAATTCTTGTATTGGGCCAGCATGTCCTGAGCTTCTGAGACCTCGTTCGAAGACACCTCCAACTTGGACTTCAGCGTAGTATATTCTTGGCCGAGAGCGTCCCGTTCTGCAGCGGTCGAGGCAAGTTGTCCCCGGAGCTTCTCATTCACCAAGACCATTTGTCACTTATTTCTCTTATCACTCGAAGATGCACTTTGGTCGATTCTAGGTACTGTTTGGTGGCATCCCGTGCCGAGGCTAGGATATCCATTTTACCCCTCAACTCGTTAGATAAATCTTTGACCTATTCCATTCCGGACATATGCTACTCGTTCAGGGTTATCTTCTCATGGACCTGCAAGGTTGCGGCATTAGCATCTGCATTTAACCCCTCGTTATCGATCTCAAGCACTCTTACCTTTTCAACCAGGAGGGCTTGATCCCATTTCGCCATCGAAGACTCCTTTTGGAATTTTTCCAGCTTGGCTAGGAGGACGGAGCAATCAACTATGTCCCTAAGGACTTTATCCTTTTATTCACAGAGAGCTTTGTAGATCTCCTTTTTTCGGACCTACTCCTTGAGTTTGAACTCGAGTTGATTCACCTCCATCGTGGACTACTGAAAGCTTTCATGGTGAAGCACCATGGATTGAGACATAAATAAAGAGAACTCGTTAAGATACCATTATGGCAAAGATAACTCTTGAAGATAAAAAGGAAGGAATGTATACCATATTTAGCGCCTGCTGAGCCTTGTTGAAGAGACTCGGCCCGTCTACCTCGTTCATATTCACTTGGTACTTTTCGGTTACCAAGGAATGGAGATAACTGGCCAATCTGAATTGCCTGGATAGCATGCTAGTATCCGTCGGTACTATGAAAATGACCGCCTTCTTCCGGTCAGGGTCCACACTCGGGGTGGAAAACTGCTTCTCGAGCTTTAAGCTCGAACTCGGCTCACGTGACCCCTTATGTACGAACCCTTTAGGGATCTCCATGTGGACAAATCTAGAGTAATCCTCTAGCATGCCAACATTAACACCCTCGAAAAATGAGTTGCGGGCTTTATTAACGGCTCGGAATGCGTCAGTTGGTTTTTCTTCAACAACTCGTGCCTCATTTAAAGTGGCCTCTAGTCGGGGCGGTGATTCTTGAATATGGATGATGATGTCATCCTCATGAGCAGTTGTTCTCGATGTCAGAAGGTCTTCTTGAGAAGTAGAGACCACATGTTTATCTCGGGCTCCCAAACTGAAGAGTATTTACCCTTACGATCACCCTCCTCCAGAGCTACCAGCTCTTGTGCGGCATCAATTGGTTCGTGAACGACGAATTCCGTGTCATCATCATCCTCGGGGATGTCCTTGAGCCGATGAAGAGCTTCGGAGTTTGGGTCCGATCACTGGAAGCTTTCCTATTGCTTTTTCTGACCCTGACCCTGATCCTTTTCTTCTTCTTAGCCTCGGCAGGAGCATCCGAGGAGTCAGGAGACCTCTTCTTCTTCTTCTTCTTCTTCTTCTTCTTCTTCATCATCATCATCATCATCATCATCATCATCATCATCATCATCATCATCCTCTTCTTCTTCTTCTTCTTCTTCTTCTTCTTCTTCTTCTTCTTCTTCTTCTTCTTCTTCTTCTTCTTCTTCTTCTTCTTCTCAGCAGCTTCGGTAGTAGGCTGTAGTGATAAGGAGATCTTTGTAGATAAGGTCGAGGACATGGCCTCGGTGATTTCCCGAAGTTTAGTGGTCTTAGGCAAACCTGTGAAAATAATACCTATTTTTACAAAAATAACTGAGTATTAGTAGTTTTTAAATTATTAATTTAGTATTAGTATTATGTAATTATAAATATATCATGTTTACTATTTTAAGATTATTAAAATAACTTTTATATACATCACATAGGCTTTATAGTTAAGTTAATGAATTATTCGTTAATTTCTAATCAATTAGATTACTATGTTAATAATTCGAAATTAGTGTTACTATTTAGAAAAAAATCATTTTACAAATAGTTAATTGTAATAATTAGTAGTATATTTGATAATTATAATTTTACTGCATTTTATTGAAAATAATTAAGTTGTTGAAATTAATTTAAAAGGGTTAAAAGCTAAACGGCTATAGTTGCAATTCCTTAGTAAAATGCCATATTTCCTACCATTTAAATCTATTTTAGCCCAAAAAATCATGCCCAATCCGAAATGACCCAGTCCAAACAACCCGTCCAATCCACCTTGGCAATCCTTACCTTTCCCTTTAAACCAATGAGATCATGCCATGACACCCATCTCCAACACACACGAAACAAACACAATTGACCAGGTCGTCAGTTTCTAAGATCAACGGCCCATAATTTTTTACTCCACTTTCTCTTTAATTTGAAGCACCCAATAGATTTGACATAGTCATTGGATCACAAGAATCCAATGTCCACCGAAATACTTCATAAAAATGCTTAAATCCAAATTATCTGGACAGTTGATCTCGGCCCATTTCCGATCTCCCTAAGCTTAACCTACAGACGGCCTCCCATACCCCTTAACCCTAAAATCATTTCCCCCTCACCCAGCCTCCTTAATTTTCCTAAATTCTCTATACTCTTCTTCTGCCCCAACCCGTCAATCACCAAAACCTTGCACAAGTTTGTGCAAGGTCATCTCAAATTGAAGCCTGAACACTCACCTTGTCCCTATGCCACGAATCCTACCTGTTTATTTTCCCTTTCACCGATAAAATTTGAAATCCCCCAAATCCAAACCTTAGACCAAAAGAACAAAACTTTAAATCTCTTTATTTCTCTTTTTCCCTAATAAATCGGAGCATGGATGAGGATTTGTCAGAGCTTCATCATGTTATTCAAAGCCAGAGGTCAAACATAGTGACCTCTGAACATTGGAGTCTTAGCCAATGGATTTTTCTCATCAACTGTCGTTTTTGATCCTCACACGCCCAGGTAAAACTCCTTCATCGATGCTCCCTCTATTCTTTCTGATTTCACCCGATTATGCTCACATCATCAACTCATCGTCATTTTCCATTGTTACACTCCATATTTTTGTACCTTAGAGTGCATCGCAAGTCAATTGGGGTAAGTTTAGAAATGATATTATCTTTGAAAGTACATAAAGTAAGTTAATCATGTTAATTTGGAGGTTACAAATACTTAAGATCATGAACTGCAAGTACCAAGAGGGCTGGAAGGCTTATAAGCTAAACAAATTGAAGAAAATAAGTTTTGTCGAAAGTCGACAAGTTGGGAATGTTAAAACATGTACTTTTGGGGTGAGACAAGGGTGCTCAAAATGATAAAGAGGTTATATTATGAGTTATTTTTGTCTTATGATAGTCAAGCGAGTTGTTGAACAAAAGTTGGCAAAGATCATCACAAGTTACTGTAGATACCCAATTTTTCCTATATTATTTTCAAAATGCATATATATTTTCAAAATTATGCATAAGCATCAATTATTATTTTTCCATAATTTTCTGTAATTTTAAAGGATTTTTAATTGATTTATCCCAGCATTTATTTGTCTAAATAATTACTAATTGCATCACAAATGTCCTTTTAGTAATTTTATTGCTTAATTTTATCATTTTATATTTTATATTAAGATTTAATTATTCTATGCATAATTATATTTACATCTTTAGGTTATAATTGCAATGACTTTGCAATAATAACTCATGTGTGCATAATTACTTTATTTTACACGAAAATGACTTTTTATATTTTTGTAATATCAAATAACTATTTTAAATTATTTTCATACACAAATAGAATTTTTTATCATTTAATAACTTTTCTATAAATTATTTTATTAAATTAAATGGATATTTAAAAGATAGCCTCTTTTTAATTTAAATTCAGACTCCAACCAAATAACCACCCCAACTCAATTATTCTAACCCTGATCCGATACCCAAACCCAATAACCCATTGTTCATACCCGCCCCAGCCTAGAACTAATCCCGGCCGTTGATCTCAGGAGATCAACGGTCTAGGATACACTTTTCTTTTTTTAATTAGGCTAACCTCCTAAACCCTACCCTATTTTCCAAACCCGCCATCCTTGAAACCCCTTCTCTTCTCTCTTCTCTCTCACCCCCCGTCTAACCATAGCCCGCCGTCACTGATACCCCCTTGATTCATGGGGTTTCTCTTCAATTTCAGGCCTTATCTGGCCTCACATCTCTACTGGTGTTGTGGTCTGCATGTTACTTGATGGAATCTGAAGGGATTCGAACCAGATTTGGTTCAAAATACCTCATCTTATCGACTAATCCGTCTATATTCACTCCTATGTCTGTGAGTACTGATATTTTCGTATGTTTACAGCTTCATATCTCTAGTTCAAACCAGATTTTTAATTCACTTATATTTATTTTCATAAACCTAACTATTTCTGGCTAAATCAGTTCAAATCTCTTTAGATCTGAAGTGGTTTGAGTTTGTTGGTATTTTTCCTTTAAGATTCTTCTCTTTTTACTATTATTGTCAACCGATTTCATTTTTCCCTAAAGCTAGGGTTTTGATTTCTAATAGGTTTTCTGCAAAAATTTAAACGTTTAGACGTTTCAACTCTGGTTTTCTTCTCTACTGTTTTGAATGATTTTTATTTGAGTTTCATGTCTATGTTTTATATGCTTAGGGTTTTCAATTACTCGATTGTTTGTTATAATGTTTTGACTGTTTGCCTTAGCTCTGTCAATTAAAGTGTTAATTGACTTTATTTCTTAAATCAGGGTTTGAAATTGTGTTTTCCTTTAATAGTGATATTTTCTTATCAGACTTTTACTTATTCTTTCCTTATGTGTGATTAGTAATTGGTGCTACTTTCCTTAATTCTATTACTGGCCTGATTTGTGTGCTTTGATTATTGGGGCTGATTTATTATTGATAGCTAGACTTACTGCTTACCTTATTTAACCTTAGTCATGTCTGTTGATTTATTCCGTATAAGATTCTCCTTAATTTAAGTGATATTTACGTGATTATGTCCTATTAATTGATTTGTGTTAACCCTGATTGACTGATTAACTGATCTCTGCACCTTATTTCTGTGCCATTGATTTTCCTACCTTGTTTTGTTTTACTCTAGTATATGCTATAAAATCCTTTCATTGTTCTGATTTCAAATAGGCTTACACACTTACACGTACACTTAGACACACCTACCTACACACTAAGAGACTTACACCGAGACTCTTACACTCACACACACGCTTTTACAACCTCTTCACTTTACAACTTGAAAACTCTCAAGCTTACTGTTTTTCCAAAAGAGCTTAAGTTCTCTCTTTGTGCTGCTGTTCTGATTTCTGCACTGTTTAGCCGGCTGGAAGTCAAGGCTAAACTCCCTGGATAAATTACCATTACATCCCCTGTTTACTTTCTTCTTAACTAGTATGTTTTAACTCATGTTTAACTATTTTGTTCTATGTGCTTATGTGGTTAGTTTATTTCAAAATCTCAGCATGCTTCTGTTTTCCATATGACTATGTGATTCTACTTAGTGATACTATGTGACTCTCAATTGGTATGCTTTAACTCATGTTATCCTATTTCTCTCCCATGTGATTATCTGGTTAGTTTGAAACCTCAGCATGCTTCTGTTGCTATATGCCCATATGATTTCACCTAGTGACAATGCTAACTAGGTTATCTCCAGTAATATGAAATCCTGTATAATCAGTTGTATGTTCCCTATTCTAAAAACATGTAATATGGTGCCAATTCTGTCTATAAGTTCAAGTATCCTTTCTCTTTTGTGATTGCTTTAAATACTGGTACATTATCTATGTCTGAACCGGTACCAGTCTATTTGAACCATTTGCTAAATATGGATTCTTTTTGTTCTAGGTGGAGTTGTGTTTGCAGTCCTGTAAATTGAATCTGTTTTCTTCTAAAAATCAAATTGTTTTCTAAAACTATTCCCCTACCCTTTATATACTGTTCTCAAACTTCTACTCTTAGTTATTTAGGGTCCTACCACCCCAATCTGAGCACTGCCTAGGGTCCTTGAGACTCCTATGAACTCTGACACATTGGGGTTGGTCTTCCAATCTTGTATGAACTGTTTTTCTAAGTAAGGTTCTGGTGTGAGCATTTCTCGGGGTCCCTGAGGCCCTTGGGAACTTTGACACACCAGAAGCCCAATTTTGTGTATCATGGATGGACCGCCATTATGCTTTAGATCTGCTTTGCTTGAAGGTCTGGTTCCCAGGTTTATATTGGGCCTATGAAGGCTCTCTATAGTATAATGAATTTTGTAATTTATTTAGTATTGGGCTGTAATAATGTAATAATCGCTGTAATGAACAGATCTGGGGTTATTAATAAAAGTTGGGGGGTGGCTTTATATATCTTTGTTCAAACTCAGGTAGAAATCCTTCCTATAGGTTTACTGTGTTGATTGTGTGAGTGTTACTAATCGTTTAGAAATTCTGCTTATAGGATATTTTCTTGACTGTTTGTGATCATGCATATTAGAGACATTGCCTATAGGTCTTTTCGTAATTCTGCATTAGAATCCATGTTCTTAGGATCTACACATATTTTCAATCTCAATGTGCATTAGTGATCATGTATATAGGATAGTATTTGTGTGAATTAATAAACTTTCCTGGCAACTTGTTTAAAATTCCGCCCACATGTGATTAATAGATATCATGCCTATGAGAGATATAAAAACCAGTTTTCTCCAATTTAGATACCATGTCTATAGCAATAAAAGGAATTAGTTTCAAAAACTAGAAATCATGTCTATAGGATTTAAAGTAATAGATATCATGCCTATAGGGTAAATCAGTTTGTAAACTTAGAAATCATGTTTGAAATCAGTAACTCGCTTAGAAACCATGTTATAGGTCTATAATTAACACTTGTAGACACCATGCCTATATGATTCTATTAATCAGTCCTAGTTATCACTTAGGCAAACCTAAAGGGCTATTAAGAATTCTGGGCCTAATAATTGTGACATCTTGCTGCCTGAAATATGCCTAGATTCAGAACTTAATCAAATCAGTACACAAGCTAGTAGGTCCTAATGCTCGTTTTAATAAATTGCCTTCTTACATTCTGTTTATGCTCATCTAGATATCCTGCCTATAGTATCCTAAATCAATAAAGTTGTCTGATTTAATTGCGTGTATTTGTGGTCTACTTGTGGAGGTTAATATGAGCCCTTATTTACCCCTTATATGATAGTCCTATCTGAATTTTTTTTGTCGCCTAGATTTTCCTCATTTTAAGCAACATAGGTCAGTCTAGAACCACCCTAAATAGAGGTCCTAAATACCTTAAGGACCATAGGTAAGGGACGGGTAGTGCACGAATAAGGAACGAGTTAGAAGCTACTAGAACGCTTAGGTAATAACTGAAAGATAGTAATTGGGTAGTAAAGGAGATGATGACCCGTGCACTAATATTTTGAGTGGACCCCAACTTGGGGAAAGTTACCAAGTATTGCATGGAAATGATCCTATAGGCTAAAAAACCTAGGACCCCTTTAATTCTTGTTTTAAAGTAATGTATCTTTGTCTAAATTTCTTTATTTGCCTTTAAGACTAATTCGCTTAATTAAGTTCGGACGTGACCCACCGTTGTGGACGTCGAGGGGTGACTAACACCTCCCCCTCAAAGTAATTTCGAGCCCTCACCTGATCTATGGTAATGCAAACTAGTTTCATGAGTCAATTACTCTAGGTGACCTAACACACCTTAATCCGTTAGATGGCGACTCTTCAAATCCCATAGCCCATCCCAAAAGGAAGGGAGTTGTCTCATTTTTGTTGAAACCCGATTTCGCGAGGAAAAAGGGGGCGCGACAGTTACATTCATAAATATGCTGAAAATTAGGTCAAATATAGCTGAGCATTTCTCCCGATGTACTTGGAATTACAGGATGATCTACCTACCAAAATTGAAAATTTAAAAGTCTATTTTTCAACAAATTAAATCGTTTATTGATACAACATTGGAGTAGAGATATATTTGTGGTTTCACGGTACTGCGCAGACTGGTAGGTGACAACTAGGTGCATCACCTACTTTTCAAAAGGAGAGGCCTCAATTAAAAGCTCCTAAAGTTGGCCAAGAGGCCTTTTAAGGACATATTAACTCATTTCTTTCATTCAATTCTTAAACCAAAAAAATCATATTGAATCCCTGCAACTCCTCCCCAAAAATCCCACACAAACCCTAGGTAATTTTGGGTGATACGATGTGATGCTAGTGGCAAAAACCTCGGACAACTTGCTAGTTTCTCTTTGTCCTTCTTGTAGCTGCGTTTGGGGACCCATTTTGGATGAATAAAGACTGGGTTTCATGGGTTCTACGCAGTTGAAGATAAATTTATTCTTCTCCTTCCATTATCTATGGTTGTGAGAGTTGTAACTCGATCGTAAAGACTAGACCTAGCAAGTTTCGAAAGAGTGGTATGCTATTTGTCGTTGTATCACTCTTGGCTGGTTGTGAACTTATTTTTAAGTTGAATTAATGGTTGGTTTATAGGATAAGAGGCTTAATTATGTACTTTTGTTTGTGCTTCTCACTTTGAAAGAAAATACAAGTCGAAATGTGTTTTAGTAAACTGAAAAATCAGTTTTGAGTTACTGAACTTATAGGACTATTTTGTGCGTTTCTTCGTGTTGTTGTTGGGTTGTCTATTTTGCCACTGTTTTTATGGAGTTTGGAAGGAGAAAGGGTATGGATAAACACCACATAATGGTATGGTGGTTGGCTGGTCGTTCATCATTATATTTTTGGGTTGTTTGACACTACTAGGGTTGTTGTTTTGTGTACGAACTAACTGGGGTGTGTGGGCTGTTTTGTGGTATTTTGTGATGGATATAAGGTTGGAAAATGATGTATACATGCTGTTATTGTTGTGTTCTTGTTTTTGTTGGTGTTATGTCGAATTGGGAGGAAGTAAAGATTACAGGGGCTGCTGGGACTGTTGGTTTTCTTGTAATGAAGAGGAAGGATCAATATCAACTTGCTGCCCCTGGTGTTAGCAACATTCCGGGGCAACCTCCAAGCCACTTTAGTACCCATGATCTTAGCAGAGATTCTCAAAGATTTGTCCACATGTTCCCAGGGGTATGAATTATTCAAGGATTGTAACTTATTTCTTGAAATCTAGGCCACAGAGCACTTCGTTCAGCGAGAGGCCACAGTTGACTACTTCTTGGTTGTTAGTAACACGATTCAAAGTCACAACGAGAGAATGAGGCATTGGGTATCCTAATAAGTGGGGATTTTGACTACTTATTAGCACCTTTTTATTTTCGTTTTAGTCCAAATGCATTTAATTTTGTTCCCGAAAACTGATGAAATATGCTTAATTGTAGGAATGGTGGAAAATGAGCATCAAAGATGAAATACAACCCAAGAAGGAGTAATCTGAACTAAGTACAAAAATAGGCACAAAAGCTATAAAGTGCGGGCCGCAGATTATCATTTGTGGCCGCGGATTGTGAAGCGAATCCCATCAGAGACAAGTGCAAACTGTGGTACACACATGAAATGTGCGACCGCAGAACCTAGGCAAGAGAAAATGTTCAGAGAACCTGCATTCAAGATTCAATAGAGGTGCGGACCACATAGTTTTTGTGCGGCCATAGAAGATCAGTTACGCGGCCACAATCATACTTGTGCGGTGCACACACAAAAACACTATGCCCCGCACTTAGAAATGTGCGGATCGCAGAAAGAAAATAGTGCAACGGCGATACAAAATTATGCGGCCGCAGGTTTTCACTCCTGCCAGGCTAAAGCGAAGTTCGGACCACACTCAATATTGTGCGACTGCAAAACCTCCGAAAAGGCAATTTTGTCCAAAAATTATATCATTGTACAAATAGAAGAGTTTCATCTCCCCACACAAACATGCAAAATGGAGAGAGATGCTGACGAACTTAAGTAGAGAATGAGACAATTTGAAGCTGTCTTGGCTGGGCGGAAGAGCAATCCTAAGGATTCCCAATAAGTATTTTATCGAGCTGATAGGACTTGAAGGTGTCTATCCATATTCACCCATACGAGTTCTCAGGCCGTTCGGGTAAATTCAGGTTATACCTCTTTGGATGATGACAGCGATGTATAAGGATGGATACAATGGCAGATCTCAATACCAAGGATAAGGAGGCTTAAGGAGGAATGGAATGATCTAGTCACAATGCCAATGGGTTAAAATCAGTGGTGCACTCCAGAATACTATGTCTGGATCAATGAAGAAGACGAGCTAGCCCAACCAAGAAGAGAAGTAATTACCTGGTTGGAGGATGCAGTGGCGGCTTTGTAAATCTATCATGAGATCTTGCCACACTACCTCGTGACTACCTCCATGCACCGCCAAGTGGTCCCAGGGTCCATTGATGACATGCTGCCACCAACCGAGGATGATGACCGAGTAGTTGAGTGTATCCAGATTGAGTCTGAGACGGAGCTGTAGGAATATCCAGATGAAGAACCCGAGTTCAATGATGATGGAGAAGAATTTGAAGAAGACCCGGAGGAAGAACCTGAAGAAGAAGAGATGGAGAATGATTCTGAGGCTAATTAATAGAAGTTGGTTGATTTCACCCCTTTTCCTACTTTGTATATTTATCCAGAACATTCTCATTTCCCTAAGGGCAAGTATGTTTGAGCCCATGTAATTTTATGAATGTTAAAAACAATGATGTAACCTCTCCTACCGCCTATTACAATCCAAATACTATCAATGAAAATAAAAATTTGTTTCGGATCTAAATGTGTCAAATCTTAATTGTTTGTCAAATATTCGCGACGTAGGCCTACCTCCGACAGAGAGTGGTCCCACGAATTTTAGGAAAATGTGCTTGCCTGAATACGTGAACTAACTGCTCTGTGTGCCTATTACTTGTTAAAATACTGAAACTGACTTCTATTCTTTTTCTATTTTTCTTTTCATTTCCTTACTTTATCATTATTACCCAACAGAAAAGTTGGTTTGTGTTGAACCAAAACTGGCGGAACCACCGTACAACTTACGATAAAAAAGGAAGATGTCTACGACAAATAACTCGACCGGATACGCTCTTAGTTGATAGCTCTGGGCAATCAGAAGAGAATGATTATACGACGAACAACAAACATGTGACCAGGATGGCCCAAGATATGGAATCATTGAGGAAGGAAGTACAACACATTCGAGAATTGGTGCATCTGGTCGTGACGACTCTCCCACATCCACCCTATTTTCCTTCTCTAGATTTTATTCTCGACCAGTTTTCATCCACTACTTGCCAAGCCAACAATATATAGACTTTAGTCCCTACCACTCAGATTATACCTCCAGTAACCCCTGTAAACCCACCAAACCCTCCCACACTCCTTATGTACGTTCAAATGCCGCAAAATCCACTAGTTTCCACCAACACAGTTCATACCCCTCCTCGGCCTAAGAAGAGTATAGACAACTAATCCTTTAAACCTAGTTTAAGTACTATGGAGATACCTTAAATAGATTTTAAGAGGTGCCTAACACTTTCCCCTTAGAAGAAAAATAACCCTCACCCAAAATCTCACTGGTTAGCAGACAAATAGAGAAATGATCTTAGTAATTAATAGGTACCCTAGTATACCTTTAAATATTAGGTGGAGACTCTCTTTTATCTTCAAAAGGGAACTCACTAGATAAATCTTGTTTTGACTCATGAAAAATAAAGTGCAACAACAACAATGACACAATAACAAATGTCCAAGAAAAAGGGGAAGAAGGCTCCCAATGAGAACGAGCTTCCCACTTGCCTTTGGAAAGCTTGTGCCACTCACACTCAAAATAGGTGAGTTGTTTTCATATTCCCTCAACCCACTCCTTAAAATGAGGGACCACATTGGGTACTCGTGCGATAGCTGCATGTCATATAAAACAAATAATGAGAAAGAAGAAAAGATTCAAAAAATTACTTTGACAACTTAAGAGAAAGTAAACTTACATTTTGAGTTCCACTTCTCTGGGAAGGGCAGGAACTCAGAAGGAATGGGATCCTCGGTCTTTATCAGAGCAAACATTTCCTGCCAGCCTCGGTCCATGTCCTCATCTATGCAAGAGAAAAAAGCTTTCTTTTCCCGATGGGCGAGCTGGATTAACCTCCTCGGAAGATCTGGGGGTTGTATACTCAGAGCAGATGGTTAATTGTGAACAGAGGATCCTCCGTAAGTGAAATGACGAAGGAGGGTCACAATCCTCCAAAAAGACGGGTGAATTTGACCTGGGAAGATTTTGTACCTCTTACAGAACTCGAGGATCATCGTATCTACCGGACCAAACGTGAAAGGATAAGTATAAACACTTACGTATCCTTCCACGTGCATCATGACATCCTCATCGGGACTGGGAACGACTATGTCTTTGCATTCCCATTTATAGTCCTCTCGGACAACTACGAAAGTACATACCTCCATGCTTTCTCGCCTCGGTCTCCTTGCGAGGAGGATTTTTCGACCTTCAAGTCATTATCAATGTAGCAGCCACCGGGGTTGAACTCTGTAAGAGGAGGTTCCAGGGCCGGTACCACAAGCATCTTCTCAGCGCCGATGACCGAGGAAAAAGTTATAGAGGCAGTGCTTTGGGGTACCGAAGTCAAAGTCTTAGCCATATCAATATGGAAATATAATGTTTTGAAGATTTAGTATGAAGATTTGAGGATTTGGTATGAAGGTTTGAAGATTTGGTATGAAGGTTAGAAGATAAGATCTGAAGATATGAAGAATAGGTTATGAAGATTTGAAGGATTGATGAGCAGATAAAAAACTCGAGGGAAACTCAAGAAGGTTCGAAATTAGAAACTAAAAAAGTGAAAAAAGGAAATCAAAACTTTTATAGGGAAGGAGTAATGAATGCATGACGTTTCACATCGGTAACTGCCGAGAATGATCAACCGACAGCTGACACGTGTCCAAAATCAGAGCGACGTGACTGATGGGATGTTTCGACTCGTCAACTTGCTTATGTTGTACGAAGGAAGAAACCGGGTTCAATTAGTCACTTCTCATCATTATTATAAATCTACTCTCAGAGAAGTGAGGTGACTATCTGTGTACGGGTAAAATCGGGGATAAAGTTACTCCCAATTTCTCGGTGAAGAAATAAAGGAAAACATGATTCGACACTGGCTTGGGTAAGGCCGGGGGTGAATGAATGATATGTCAGGAATCGAGCATGGCCAAACATGGGAGGAATCAAGCTCGAGAATCAAGGTCAAGGGGAAGACGGTTAAAGAGCACGATCGAGGACCGAAATATCTTCCATAAGCCATATGTTACGGTGCAGATCACGCCCGATATTAATCGCAGATCGTGTTTTCTTGAGAAAAAAAGGAAGGAAAGGATTTTTACCTTATTTAGACTTGTATTAGGGTTTGAGCTCCCTACTATATAAAGGGGATAACCTTTTTATTTTTTGGGTCACTGTTGGCACGCATATCAAAGCAATAAAGTTTACTTTTGCCTTTTATCAATTGTTCTTAAGTTGTTCATTCATTCAGTTGCAACTGAGCTTCATCTCAAGGGATCGATTGGAACCCATTTCTAGCATTCAAACTTAAAGACTGGACAAATTATTTTATGACATTTGGTTTGATAGTTTTTCTTCCTTTTTATTCAATTACTTGTTGTTCATTGACAATTCGTGTTAAATTAAAATCACGTATCCTTTAAACCGCAAACAATTTTAAGAGTTACACATTTGAAAGGTAAAAAGTTTGGCGCCCGCTGTGGGGCTAAGGATAATAGGGACAATTTGATACGAATCTTTATAACACACTCTAATTTACGCTTCTCTTTGAAGTTTGATTTTAGGATTATTCAATACGTCAAATTCACAATCTGCTCACTTGAGTGATGACGCCTAGTCAGGCCATCACAATGAAAATAACAATGTGGTGCCAAGCAACGGTGCCCCCTATCGACCCTAATGGTGTTCCAATCGCTAACCCAGTCGATGCCGATTCATAGGTTGCTATCAACATTAACCTATTGACTAATCTTGAAAATAGAATTCACGGAGCACCCCGACCATCGGCTCGCGAGGCACCCGAGGGGGAAGGTGATGGCGTTAGCTTACGTTTGATTTTTGAGATAATGCAAGCTCAACCACTTGCAACAGCATAACGGTAGAGGCAAAATTATGCACACAACGTGGCCGAACCCGAACTGGTTGGAGAGGATACTCGTAGGGAGGAAAAATTATCACTGAACCCGATGGATCCGGACCTAGGAAACTTTTGAGGTGATGAAAATGATCGAAGCACTGACAAACCAGGTGATATCCGGTGAGAAGAAGATAGAGTCGAACGACAAGAAGGTGAAAACTTACAGTTCGAGGGTCGATCAGATCTCGGGAGTGCCCCAGATATTGAAGGGGCCGAATTCCAAAAAGTTCATTTAGAAATCGTTCCCCCGAGTGCGGCACCAAAACCAATTTCAAAAAGGTTTTGCATGCCCGATATTCCCTAATACAACAGGACTACAGATCCAAACGTGCATGTGGCCTCCTACAGGTGTGCAAAAAAAGGCAATGACCTCAAGGATGACGAGATCGAGTCGGTGTTGCTCAAGAAATTTGGGGAAACTTTATCCAAGGGAACAATGATATGGTACCATAAATTACCTCCAAATGCTATTAATTCATTAGGTATGCTTGTAGATGCCTTCATTAAAGCCCATGCTGGCGTATCAAAGTTGAGACAAGGAAATTAGACCTATTTGAAGTCAAGGAAAGGGACACCGAGATGCTTAGGGGATTCATGACGAGATTCTAGATGGAACAGATAGACCTTCCCCTAGTTGCAGACGATTGGTCCATTCAAGAATTCACTCAGGCCCTAAGCCCTCGAAGTTCGGTTGCATCTCAACAATTGAAGAAAAACTTGGTAGAGTACCCAGCGGTTACCTGGGCCGATGTCCATAATAGGTACCTGATAAAGATCAGAGTCGAGAATGACTAACTAGGGGATCCCTCGGGGTCAGTTTATCCCAAAAGAGCAAACAACAAGCCTAAAAGAGTAGTGGATCAGAAGTCGAGGCCGCCCCGAGACCGATACCTATCGTACAACCTCAATAGAAGAGGAAATGGACGTAATCACCATATGATCAGAAATGATCAGGGTCCATGCAATCGAAGGTTGATGAATATAAAAGGTTTTGACATATCACCCGGGGTCAGAAAAGCCCCAAGATTATCAGAATATAACTTCAATGTGGATTATGATGTCAGCCATCAGTCGCATCAAAGAGACTAAGTGACCAAGGCTACTCCAGTCCAATTTCGCACAGAGGGATCATAATTTGGTATGTAAATATCATGGTACTCAGGGTCACAGAACCGAGGATAGTCGACAATTAAGGGAAGAAGTGGCTCGCCTGTTTAACAATGGGCATCTTCGAGAATTCCTAAGTGAGCGGGTAAAAAATCATTTAAAAATAGGGACGCCAACAAGTAGATCGAACAAGAAGAACATCAACATGTGATTGATATGATTATCGGAGGAGTAGATGTTCTGCAAGGATCAACAATAAAATGCACCAAAGTATCTATCACCAGAGAAAAAAGGAACTCGAGATTATGTCCCAGAAGGAGTAATCTCATTTAGTGATGAGGACGCCGAAGGAATTATTCAACCTCACAACGATGCACTGGTAATATCTGTACATATTAATAAATATCGAGTTAAGTATGTGTTAATTGATCCAGGTAGCTCGAACAACATGATCCGATGGAGAGTTGTGGAACAACTGGGGCTATTAGATCAGATCGTACCAGCAGTTCGTGTACTGAACGGGTTCAATATGGAATGCGAGACAACGAAGGGTTAAATCAACCTACCGGTTAACACATCCAAAACTACCCAGTAGACGAAGTTGTATGTAATCGAGGGGGATATGAGAAACAATGCCTTGTTCAAGAGATCATGGGTTCGTAGAATGAGGGTGGTACTGTCAACCTTGTATCAAGTGTTAAGGTTTCCCACCCCAAGAGGAATCAAAACGGTTTACGGGGAACAACCGGCCGCAAAGGAGATATTTGGTTTCGAGGAAGTGATCTTGGTGCCAGCAATAACAACATCAAAAAGTGAAGGACTGGTCGAAGAGAAAGGCACCAAATAGCTATCACTGGTCCCAACCCTGACTGGGCCGGAATAAGGAGGAACGCCCAATGGATGAGGAAGATGACTTCGCGGTCCCGAGATCCTTTGTAGAACCTGATGATACCAAGGCCTCCAAGTCAACAAAAGGAACTAGAACACGTCATATTGTCTGAGTGCCTGTCGGACACAAAGGTATACCTAGGCATGGGATTAACCCCTAAGCTCAAGAAAAAACTCATCAATTTTTTGAAAGCTAATGTCGATTGTTTTGCATGGTCCCACTTAGAAATGAAAGGAATCCAACTGGAGATAACTACTCACATATTGAGCTTGGATCCAAACTTCCACTCAATCAAACAGAGAAGGAAGCCACAGTCCGAAGTCAAGCACGCATTCACCAAAGACGAGGTATCTAAACTCTTAACAATAGGTTCTATTCAGGAGGTCAAATACCCGGATTCGCTAGCTAACGTAGTCCTTCTTACCTAAAAAAGGAAACAAGCTTAGAATATGTGTAAATTATAAGACTTGAATAAGTCATGCCCAAAGGACTCGTTCCCTTTGCCTAAAATCGATCGAATGATCGATGCCTCGACTAGTCACGAGATACTGAGCTTTATCTACGCCTCTGGGTTCAACCAAATACGGATTTCATAACTAGGTTCGATGATTACTGTTATAATGTGTTGCCATTTGGATTAAAAAATATCGGTGCCATGTACCAATGCCTAGTTAACCGAATGTTTGAGGAACAGATAGGGAATTCGATGAAGGTTTATATTGACTATATGTTAGTTAAGTCCCTGTGAGCAGATGACCATTTGAAACATTTGCAAGAACCCTTCGACATAGGGAATACAACATGAATCTGAACCCGGAGAAGTGTGCCTTCAGAGTCAGCTCTGGCAAGTTCCTCAATTTTATGGTATCTCACAAAGGAATAGAGATTTCGGATAAAATAAATGCCCATAGAAAATATCATCATGGTTGACAATGTCAAGGTGATACAGAGGTTGACCGGACGGATAGCCATATTGGGCCGATTTGTTTCTAGCATCAGATAAAAGCCACCGATTTGTTTTGTTACTAAAGAAAAAAATGACTTCTCTTGGACCCTGGAATTCCAAAAGTCTTTAGAAGAAATCAAATAGTAAATATCAAGTCCTCCTTTGCTGTACACCCCGAAGGTGAAGAAGCAGTTGTACATTTACTTGGCAGTCTTCGAGGTAGCGATAAGTGGTGTCCTGGTCCGGGAAGAAGAAGGTACGAAATTTTCTATCTATTATGTTTGTAGAACCCTAGGTGATGCCGAAACGAGGTATCCACATCTAGAGAAATTAACACTTGTTGTTGGCCCATGTGAAGTTTGTTTTGATGATTGAAAAATGACTCAAGCATGAACCAGGTCCATCCATAGTGTACATAGACACGGGCAAATTCAAGCATAAGGGATGCACGTGAAAGAGATAAGCTTAAGATGTTATATCTGATATCTCCTGATCGAAAAGGTCGCATAAATGATAAGGATAAGGACTCATTACTCGAAGATAACTTAATCCATGATAAGGGAGGAGTTAGAAGTTGAAGATAACTAGAACTCTTCCACAAAAGAAGAGTATAACATCGGAATTCTAGTTTTTTTCTATTCTACTAACTCTATAAATTACAGGATGTTCTAACTTTACAGATACACATAAACACTGAAGTTAAACTTGAGTTAAGAGCAAAATGGAAAGGCATATTGTAAGCAATTCTTGTGTGTTTCAAGTGTGCAAACCTAAAGCTACATGAACCAGATAAAAGAACCAGTTCCAAGTGTTGTCTTTTATTCTAGTTCAATTGTAGTTGGTGTTTTCAATTTGTACCTTTCAGCTTTATCTAGAAGTAATTATATTAGGTACTCTGAGTATTCAAGTTAGAGTTAACTTGAAGTTGTCGCAACAGTTAGAGGTTGGTTACCACAACGGGATTAGAGGCAATCTTTAGGTTTACAAAGAGTTTTGTAAATTCTATTTTGGCTCAGTGATTTAGTGAAGGAAAATCCTACTAAGTAGTAGGCTGTGGTTTTTTCACCTTTGAGCCGTGTGTTTTCCACGTAAAAATACTTGTGTTCATTACTTTCCGCATTTATTATTTTTGCAATAGTAGTTTAAGGAAGATATAGAAGAACCAGGTCCTTCTATAATCTGTGCACGTGGAAATTGGACACCAGACAAATCATTCCCTCTTGTGTGGCATTGAAGTATAAAACATCACTTGCCTTGTTAAGCACATCTAGGAAACTAAAACCATACTTTCAATGTCACCTTATATGTGTTGTGACTTCGTATCCACTAAGTAATGTTATGCATAAACCCGAGCTCTCAGGCCGAAAAGAGAAATGGGTCATAGAAGTTAGATTTTGGCAGACTTTGTGGCTGATTTCTCAGCGTCCTTGATCCCCAAGGTTGACAAAGTATTATTACTTGTCTCAGGGACTAGCTCGGGGTCTGGATCCTTTTCACTGACAGCACTACCTATGAGAAAGGCTCCAGGTTGGGGATCATAACTAAACCACCCATGGGTAATATAATAAGGCAATCTATAAGAAATGTAAAATTGACTAACAATGAAGCCGAATATGAGACTATGATTGCAAGTCTAGAACTAGCTAAAAAATGGTGATCGATGCCAAATGCGACTCCCTCTTCGTTGTTCACCATGTTAACAGGACGTTCGGTCTCAAAGAAGACCGGATGTAGAGATACTTGGATAAATTACAAGTGGTTTTACATCGGTTTTGAGAATGGACATTACAACATGTGCCCCAAGATCAGAATAGCGAGGCTGATGCTTTGGCTAACTTAGGATCGTCAGCCGACTCCGATGAATTTAACTCTAGAACGATGGTGCAATTTATGAGATCGGTGATAGAGAAAGGCCATGCCAAGGCAAACTCAACGAGTTTGACTTGGGATTCGAGTAACAAACACATAGACTATCTTCATAAGGGGAAATTGCCATCGGATCCCAAAAAATCAAGGGCCCTTCGAACTAAGGCTACCAGGCTTAGCTTAGTTTAAGGAAAATTGTATTGAAGATTGTTTTTCGGACCGTTATCAAGGTATTTGTCACTCGAGGAGACCAATTATGTGATGAGGGAAGTCCCTGAGAGTACATGCGGAAACCATTCGGGAGCAGAATTGTTGGTTTGGAAGTTGATTAGGACCGAATATTACTGGAACGAAATGGAAAAGGATGCGAATAACTTTGTTCAAAAGTGTAACGAATGTCAAAGGTATGCTATGTTGATCTACCAACCAGGAGAGCTGCTTCACCTAGTCCTTTCCCCTTGGCAATTCATGAAATAGGGATGGACATTATAGGCCCTTTACCATGGGAACCGAAAAGGCACAGTATATCTTGCTCATGACAGATTACGTCTCCAAGTGGGTTGAAGCTCAAGCGTTTGAGAAATTTAGAGAAAAAGAGGTTATCGACTTCATCTAGGATCATATAAAATGCCGGTTCGGGATACCAACAAAAATTATGTGCGACAAAGAGAGATAATTCATCGGTAGAAAGGTTAATAAATTTGAAGATCACAAAATCAAAAAGAATTTATCGACCCTTACCACCCGAGTGTGAACGGTCAAGCGGAGTCAACAAACAAGACTATACTGCAAAACCTGAAGAAATGATTAACCGACTCAAAACGAAAGTTGAAAGAAATTTTTCCCGAGGTCCTATGGTCATATCGAAAAACTTCGAGGTCGATTACCGGTGAAACACCATTCTCTCTAGTCTACGATGCAAAGGCTTTGATTCTGGTGGAAGTGGGAGAATCGAGCTTAAGGTTCCGATATGTTGCGGAGACGTCAAACGATGAGGCCATGGCCACAAGCCTAAATTTAGTAGAGGAAAGGCGAGAAGCTTCCCTAGTCCGGTTAGCAGCTCAAAAGCAGCAAATGGTAAAATATTACAACCGAAGGGAAAACCTTCCAAGTCGGGGACTTGGTATTGAGGAAAGTCACACTACTTAATAATAACCGAATGACGGGAAACTAGTCTTGAATTGGAGGGACCGTACAGAGTCACCGGTATAATCGGGAAAGGCTCATACTAGCTTGAGCCCGAAAATGGCATACAACTCCCAAATAACTGTAAAATGGCACACTTAAACCGCTACTACTGCTGAGGTACGAATACATATATTCCTGTAAAGTTTATTACGCTTTGAACTAACCCATGCAGGTAATCAATCAAAGCCAAGTCCAACTATTAGGTCTGAACGCACGTGTTACACTCTTTTTTCCTTCGATCGATTTTTTCCTGAAGTGAGTTTTACGACAAGGTTTTTAACGACGCAACAGGAAGCGTGCTACCCTAGTTTTGAAGACTGATCTAGACCGGGGACTACAGATCGCTCGTATCAGATCAATTATATTCGAGCCCTCAAAATTCTGTCTCGAATATTAACAGACTATCCCACCCCGAGTCAAGAACCGAAGACTTAACTTCGGAAATTTAGAAGGCAATCCCATTCGACACCAAAAGCCAAGGCTTAAATATTTGGATTTATTGTAAGGCCAAACAGTCAAACGAAATGTGCCCGTATAGCTCATTCTTGCCACGGCGGATAGCTTTTGTATCTTCAATTACTTACACTACATTTAACGTAATAAAAAGAAAATTGCATTATGTGTTTCATCGGTTCACATTCGCACAAGCAATGTTATCGTTACGTCACTTAGAATGAATATTGGGTTCAAAACCTTCTTGGCCCAAGGGCCACCATTAAACAGGGGCATGAAACCCCGAAGGTATTAAAACTCCACGAGACAATGTCCAACCATCTAAAGACCCCTAAGCCCACGGGTCACCCAAACCAGAGACTTCTAAAGTCGGGAAAATTGGGCTACTAAATCCCGAAGGCACCGAGCCTACAAGGTAGGTCCCAAATACGAAAGGCCACAACAAACTTAAGATACTAAGCCTTTAGAGCTTCGATCACAACGTATAAACGGCTCGGAGACGTGTGAGTTCATACATAAAAATAAGGTCCTTACACGTTTTAAATCCATAAAATATTGCTTCCAACCTGATCAAGTCAATTGGTCTCAAATTATGGCCATAAAAAGAGCCACCTTCGGCGAAGGTTAGATGTGTCCAGATAAAATTCTTCCAATATTTCAACAAAGACTTCATTTTATTTTTCTATTGGGTCCTCCGAAGTCAAAACAACTCGGAGTCATTGCTTAACCCAAGCCTTATACGGGCTTTGGAAGTTGAACAATTTAAGCAATATCAAATTCTATGCTAAGACATTGATGGCATATGAAATCCGAGACACAACCTATATATCCTAAGTCTAAAACATAAGCAAATTAAGAAAAGTTAAAGGAAACAATATGTAGTCGAGAGAAATTTTATATATATTTACCAAAAGGTATTTATAGGGGAACTATAAAACTGCCCAAAAGTACAAAGCGTACAAATACAAGAAAAGACAAAAATAAGCTATGGCATTTCCTGCCTAGTCTTCATCAGAGACGAGCTCGTTATTCGAACCATTGGGTTGGGTACCTCGCTTTGGCCTCGGATTCAATCCATTTAACCTCTTCAATCTCGGCCGCTAGGTAAACCCATGGGTTTAGATTTCCTCGAGAACCTCCCTCTGAGACAACCACTTCATGTATTCAGCCTTCGGTGGTATACGAGCTCCAACTATCTCTACATAATTCTTGTATTAGGTCAGCATGTCCTGATCTTCCAAGACCTTGTTTGAAGACACCTCCAACTTGGACTTCAGTGATGTATTTTCTTGGCCGAGAGCATCCAATTCTGCAACGGCTGAGGCAAGTTGCGCCTGGAGCTCCTCGTTCTGCCAAGACTATTTGTCAGCCTTTTCTCTCATCCCTCGGAGATGCACTTTGGTCGATGTCAGTTCCTCTTTGGTGGAATCCCTCTTTGAGGCTAGGAGATCCATTTTACCCCTCAACTCATCAACACAAGCTTTGACATCATCCATTTCGGACCTATGTTGGTCGATCCGAGTTATTTTCTCCTAGACCTGCGAGGTTGCAGTGTTAGCATTTGCGTTTAACCTCTTATTGTCGATCTCAAGCACTCTTACCTTTTCAACCAGGAGGGCATGATCCTATTTCTCCTTCGAAGCCCCTTTTTGGGATTTTTCCAGCTCGGCTAGGAGGACAGAGTGGTCAACCATGTCCCTAAGGACTTCATCATTTTTCTCACAGAGAGATTTGTACATCTCCTTTTGTCGGGCCTTCTCCTTGAGCTCGAAATCTAGGTGACTCACCTCCATCTTTGACCGGTGAAAGCTTTCATGATGAAGCATCGAGGCCTGAGACATAAAGAAATAGAAAGCTTTAAGATACTGTTAAGGCAAAGAGAACTCTTTAAGATAGAAATGGAGGAAGGTATACCCTATTCAGCGCTTGTTAAGCCTCGTTGAAGAGACTCGGCCCGTCTATCTTGTTCATCTTCACTTGGTCCTCTTCGGTTACCAGGGAACAGATACAGCTAGCCACTTTGACTAGACCGGATACCATGCTAGTACCCGTCGGTACTATGAACATGATCGTCTTCTTCCGGTCAGGGTCCACACTTGAGCAGGGAAACTACTTCTCGAGCTTTGAGCTTGAACTCGGCTCACCTGACCCTGGTTGTATGACCCTTTTAGGGATCTCCAAGTGGCCAAAGATAGAGTAATCCTCTAGCATGCTGACGTCCACACCCTCGAAAAATGAGTTGAGGGCTTCATCTACAGCCCGGAACACATCAATTGGTTTTTCTTTAGCAGCTCGAGCCTCATTTAAAGTGGCCTCCAGTCAAGGAGGCTATTCTTGAATATGGATGACGAAGTCATCCTCAAGAGAAGCTGTTCTCGATGCCGGAGGGGCTTCTTGAGAAGCAGTGGCCACATGTTCTTCTCAAGCTCCCAAACTTTTTCATAAAATTGCTTAAATTCCAAATGACCAGGACCGTTGATCTACGGCCCAAATCCTATCTCCCTAAGATTAACCTATAGACGGCCTCCCATACCCCATAACCCTAAATCATTTCCCCCCTCATCCAGCCACCCTAATTTCCCAAAATTCTCTAACTCTCCTTCCACCCCAACCCGTCAATCACCAAAACCTTGCACAAATTTGTGCAAAGTCATCTCAAATCGGAGCCTGAACACTCACTTTGTCCCTATGCCATGAATCTCTCCTGTTTGTTCCCCCCTTCACCAATAATTTTGAAACCCCCCAAATCTTAACACTAAACCAAAAGAATGAAACTTCAAATCTCTTGATTTCTCTTATGCTCCATCAAATTAGAGTATGCATGAGGATTTCTCATAGCTTTATCAGTTATTCGATGTCCATAGTTAGTCTTAGCCGATGGATTTTTCTCATTGACTGTCGTTTTTGATCCTCACTCACCCAGGTAAAACTCGTTTATCGATGCTCCCTCTGTTTCACCCAATTATGCTCACATCATCAACTAATCGTCATCTTTCACTCACAATTTGAATTTGTTGTAACCCTAGGTAGTGGACGACACTAAGGGTCTTCAATTCTCTTACCTTAAAAAGAAACCACCAACAACATCTAACAATCGAAAAGAATTAATAGAAAAAATAGTAGTGTTTAGAATCTTTTCGATTAAGGCTATGTCCTTACTCGATCTCAGTTTCGTCCTTTTTCTGGTTTTGAGTTGCTGATTGGAGTCTGAGTCTTAGACTTCTAAATGGCTAAACAGAGCCCTTTGTCTGATTTTCTGCCCTAAAGAGGCTATGAGGTTTAGTTAAGATATGTTCATTACATTTGTTGAGCTGAAGTAATGACATTAAGTTTCACTAAAATCCCACACTTTCTTTTCCTAACAAGATCCCTAATGTAATCAATCCCCTTTTCTAAAATCCATGAAGTGATGTTGTTAGTTTGATTGTGTTAACACTTCATAATGGTATGATCCTAGCTGAATGTCCTCTACTGCACTCATCTTGTTCCCCGATACTACTGTTTGTCTTTCAAAATCATATATATGTCTACATTGTCCTTAAAACTTCACTAATCTCACTTAAATGAACTAGGCCTAACCTGTAGATCTGAGGTGAAACTTCTGTTGCTATTCTTTGAGTATAATAGAATGTTTTGTTCTACAATGAGATTAGTATAAAGCTAAGAGCTTTTTATAAAGAAGTGATCATGCCATTTTTTTTAGAATAAGACAAACGGTTAGCCTAAGTCTATGTTAATACTCTTTACAAGTTCTAATTGAAGTTGTTAATCTATAACTCCATTAATAATCTTCAGAAGTTCTAATTATAGTTGTTAATTTGTATCTCTATTAATAGTCTTTAGAAGTTTTAATTGAAACTGTTAACTTGTGTGCATGCTAGAAGATAAGACTTAGTTAAAAACAATCCTTGACTAACCTAACTGAAAGCCATTAAGAGAATGTACCTACGCCCAGGGAATATATATGTTTGAAATATGTACCTCCTCTACTCTTACGACATATTTTCTGGGTGTTTGGGTTTCTAAGTTAATCTACCAATGCTCTGTTTCTTGTGTATGCCTGAATTTAATTTTTTTGAGCATGCCTAACATGTTTTGGTGTTCACACTGAATCATATGCTTAGCTTTGAAATGTGGATACAATAGTGTGATTGCATGTCTATATGATCCTATGGCATTCTGTATTAGCTGTTGTGAGAAATGTATATACTCATACCGTGTGGTATTACTGTAGTGTGGGGATCTACATTGAGGGCCTCATTAGCACTTAAACTTGTAGGGGATAGTGAGTATTTATGGGTATTTGGTAGTAGAGTTTAATTGTAGGTTGAGCTACTCTCCCTGGCACAGGCACTTCCCTAGGCCTTAAGACTTTTGGGAACTTTGAAGTGTCAGGGATCCAAAGAGTACTTTGGCTATGAATGGCATTCTACCCTTAGCCTCTAATCTCTTGAAATTTGTTACTCTTTTTAGGTTTAGTATTTAATGACAATAAAAGGCTTTCATTGTGAATCACTTTACTATATGTGACTCTCCACTTGTTTAATTTTCATATTCTGGATTACAATCGATTGTTATAATTAATTTTAGGCTCACACTATTTATTTCATGTGTAGTTATGTGCATAGAGTGACATATCTAATGACCTTTTTTCTTTTCTTGAACATGTGTTATGTTTACCTTGAAAATGGTAATTACAATTATATTTGATTATATGGCTATAAAAACACTTGATCTATTTTAATACCGGTTGTTTAGGCAGTGGATGATGAGTGTGAAGTGAGAAAAATGAAATAAGAGCAAAAAGAAACGAGATTGTGCAAACCGGGTAGTGGAGAGACCGGTCTCGAGGGTGGTCGGTAGGGCCTCGAGGTCGAGCTTTAGAAGCTTGGCTAGGGGATGTCAATAACAGTATAACAATGTTGAAGGCCATCAGAATGGACTATTTATGATCAATAACAAGTAATAAATGAAGAATAATTTTAGAACACAATAAATGAGAAGTAATAAATTAATGAAGCAATTGTAGAGAATGTTTTAGTTAGAGAGCAGAGGATGTTCTTGTATTGAATATCATATATCTTACAGAGTAACAAGGGTCCCTTTTATATATGAGGGGTATCCCAACATATTGTATAATTAATGCAAAGAGATATGGCTGGTACATCCATTTAATGCCAAGGTACGGGCTTGTACTATTTTGCGTATTTTGTCAGCTTTAACCACGTGCTCCTTGGGAATTTCCCGCATTTCCATGTTGACCTTTGATTTGTACTGCCTCAAGGTCGAGGACCTTCGATATTCCCCTCGATTTCAAAACTCGGACCTTCGAACCTTCTAAGTGTCGAAATGATCGTAAATTCGGGCTCTCCAATTTTAGCCTTATACAGATAGTCCCCACGTTTCTTAGAGTGAAGAGATAAGAAACGGTCTTGACCTTTTTCCTCTTAGACACTCCTATTATGACGTCAGTCCCTTCAGAGCATTAAATGACGTGACATGAAAATATGCGTAGAGGTCGTTGTCAACACAATTTTTGAGAAGCCCATGAAGCGTCATAGGTTCGACTCTTCCGCTTCAGGCATGCCCAAATGGCCTCTATAAATACTACAATCACTTGCCTTTTCATAGTTTTGCATCTTCTTCATCAACTCCAAACCTTCAAATTTCAACTAAGTGTTTTCCATTCTTATCTTCTGCCTGTGTACGTTTTTTCGTCTTTTTACTTCAAAAATCGATAGTTATCATGGCAAAAACTTCCAAAACGGTTCCACAAAAGGAGGGAGCTGCTTCTTCATCACGCCCATCTAAGGGCAAGTCAAAAATCCCTCCTACCATCGAGCAATGCATCCCTGGCCCTTTCGACACCCTTTCTGACTTTACAATAGAAAAACCCCTTTCTACACCGGGTCGATGCGAGCCCATGTCCCGATATATAAGTGTAGTATCGGATATAGATAGGGTAAAACTTGACTGCCACTGGGGAAGGCAGCCCGAGTAGAGATCCCTACGACTGACGACAACATAGCCACGCACAAGGCTGGCTTTCTCAGTGTATACACATACCCCTTTACCTTAGGCCCCATAAATTCTTCTTCCCCACCGATTGACCCGGTGATTCTTGATTCTTCCCATCAATACCGAGTGACGCTCGGTCAAATCTATCTTTCCTTTTGGAGGATTGTATATATGTTTCGACATATTACCAACATGGTCGAGGGAATGACCTTCACCCTCTACCATTTGATCATATTGTATAGCCCTCGACTCTTCCATGGGGGACTTATTGAATTACACCATCGATCCACCAAGGCGTTCCTCTCCTGCATCTACGAGGATAGAGATCGGGGATAGATGAGCCGATTTGTTAGAATCAGAACTTCGGACATCATCCCCGCTACCAGGATTCCCTTCCTGGAGGAATGGAATATGAAACATAAGTACCCCCAATTTGAACATGCTTTGCTGTCTTTTTCTCATTCGACTGATTTTATTCTAATTGTGCAGCCACTTTTTGGTTTCCCGATGCGGTTCAGGACCTTCCGGGGTGGATCAAATGTTTAGACTCTGCTTTCCCTTTTTTGCAAAAACTGCTTTCATTCCTTCCTATTTACCTCTGCTCGAGTAGCTATGGCTGCCGTGCCCGAATCTGTTCACCAAGAAGAGGGGAATTCTTCCTCTGCTCCTAACCTGGCCAGTGGTACACCGCAGCGTATGGTGAGCTAACCTCACAATGCTTCACTCCGAAGAAAGAATTTGCATTAGAGAAACAATTCAATGCCCCGAGCCATCGAGAAAATATTTTGAGGTTTGTCAGATCGATAGAAGAAAACCACCCCGAGGCCGTGAGGAGAGACTGTGGCTGGGGAGAAAATGTGATGCTGCAGATACCCTCTCGAGTAGAGAACGTCATGATTTATGAAGAGGGATTCTTGACCGTGTATACGTACCCGTTTACATTAGGCCCCCTTGACCAACTTGTGCTCAAATTCTGCAAAAGGTACCGAGTCACCCTGGCACAGATTCATCCGTCCTTTTGGCGGATAGTCGTGATGATGAGGTATTTCACTGAAAAGGCTGAACTCGAATTTACCCTCAGCCACCTTATTAGATTATATCGGCCTCAGCATTGTTGAGGCCTGATTGTGTTACGACGCTGGTCCACCAGACCTTTCATTACCAGCGATGATGAGGACCGAAACAGAGGATGGATGAGTCGGTTTGTTCGAGTTAGGACCGTCGATATCATTCCAGCGGAGTTCCTGCCATTTCGCGAAAAATGGAACTTCAAACGTAAGTGCTATGTCATGCCTTAGTGTCTCTTGTTCCTATCAATTCATAAGAGTGTTTCTTTTTCTCTTTTTCAGCGGTCCCGTGGGTGCTCGGGGAGCTCCCCGATCTTGCGGACTGGACTCGGAGGTTGGCAACTTCCTCAACATATGGCGAACACAACTCGCGTGATCTCTCGAAGGGAAGATGGGAAGCAAAGCACCACAGTATGAGCTATGTGGTATCCTTTTTTATGAACGTTTTCTCTTTATGCGTATTAACTCTGCCACCGCAGGTGTTGGTGGGTTTTATGAAATGAGACCGTGCCCCATCGAGGAGAGGGAAGGCCTGAGGGAGGACAATAAGAGAAAAAGATCCTCTATAGATGAGGACATTTTTGATGAGGCGGGGCCTTCTCGGAGACATAAAGGAGACGTCGTTGCTGAGGAGAGTTTTATATACGTTGGTCATTCTGCGGACATCGGCTCTCCTCGTGAGTATGATTCATTGTCTACGGCTCGAGCTGGGGCCCTTCCGAGGTTGCCGATTCTGTCAGGCCGAAGACCTCTAATTCCGAAGAAGAGTTTCCCCGAGAGAGAAGGAGCAAGAGTCCTCCACCATCATCTGCTACTGCCGTCGAATGTACTTCGAGGGATGCTCGGACCAGGGGCCGCCTGGACCAAGTGAGGTTTTGAGTGGGCATACCCCTTTTGAGAGCAGTTCAATTGGGGCCGATGGAGCCGGGCCAGTATATACATGTTCAACTTTTAAGGAGGCCCAACGGCTCTATTCCGAGGTGAGTTTTGATCGGCCTTACTGGCTTTTAGCTATGAATCTTCATTCTTTGAACTAAAGTTTCTCTTTTGTAGGTTCTTGACAAACTCAAGTTCGAGTTGCTTCGCTATGAAACCCGATTGTGGGAAGCTTTGGGTAAGGAAAAATCTCTCAAGATTCTTTTCAATAAGAAGAAAAAAGAGTTGATACATCTTCGGGTGGAGATGCATCAGTAGTCGGAATTGTGAAAGCAATCTCGAGCGTTAGGTAACCCTTGCCCTGAAGGGGTACGTGCTTCCTTTCTTGCTTTTGGGAATTAATGCTTTGGTGCTTCAGTTGCAGGGAAATACAGAAGCGTTGGAGTGCCTTTAGGGCGAAGTCGGGCAAGTTAGGCCTGAATGCCAAGCATTGAAGGCACAGGTAAGCGTACATGTTGCGGCCCAAAGGAATGCTTTGGCCAAGGCTGCTGCCCTCGAGATACAACTTTGCAATGCCCGAGAAGATAGCTCAATTTAGTCGAGAAAGATTTTCAAGCTTGAGGATGATCTTCTAAATATGAAGGTCGTGGTCGTGGACGCTCGGGCTGAAGCTGAAGAAGTTCGAGCGAAGGCCGATAAGAAGGTGGTCGTTTACTTGAAAGACGGTGCCGATGCTCGGGCTGAGGTGAGAGGAGCTTTCGATAGAGAGAGGAGGGGCAATGAGTGTGCCCGATGTAGGTCTCGAAAGGATACCCTCGAAGAGATATATGCTAGGGGCTTTGACTTCTCGGAAGAGATAAAGCAGGCCGAGGTGGATGAGATCGACGCCAAGTTTTTCCTTTCTTCTTGAGCTGATGCTGATATTTGAAGGCCGTCGTGGGAGCTGGTCCGAGGAGCCTTTGAGGGAGATGGTCTCGATAGGAGACTAGATTTTCTGCTTTGTTGTTTGCATAAGACTCCTGGGGGAAAGTTGTAAATATGTATGTGTAATGCATATATATATATATATATATATGAAAGATTCTCTGGTTTCTTTGATTTTCTTGTCGATAGTTAGCTCGATGAATTTGGACTTTGAGATGAAACCCTTGGGGTTATAAATTGGCCCTGAGGCTTTTTAAGCTGGCTTCTCGGGCTCTTACGCTTTAGGTCGGTACGACCTTCGGTGTAGCTGGTGACTTGGGCTCTTACGCAGTTGGCCCTGAGGCTATCTTTTGTGAAAATAGCAAACTTCTTTGATGTGCAAAATTTTTTTATGATAGAAGGTACTTCTCTGATTACTTGGTACAAGTATACATGTTTTTATCATCGAGGGTTCGATTATTCTATGCGGACACGGTTCATTCCACCGTTTGGTCTGATACATCATTCTCCTGTCGAGACCCTCTTTGGCATATTCTAGTGATCTCCTGGGGGGGTTCCCCTCAGTATTCGAGGTTGATAGAAGAGAAGCCTTGAATACTTGGTGAGTTCTCCTTAGGTAGCATATGGATGTTGCCTCGTTAAAAACCTCACCGGTAAAATCCTTTTGGGATAAAATCAGACGTGAGGGAAAAAGAGCGCAACACATGCTTTAAAACCTAAGGCCTTCGAGGTTGGGGGTGCTTCGAATCCTTTCAATCGAACACCTGCACGCAGGTTAGCTTAAAGTGTGAAAGAAAAAGGGAGAGGTTCGTACCTTGGCTGCGATGGCGCTTGAGCCTTGATATGCTTTGGTTATTTGTTCCGAGGAGTAACACGGTCCTTTGTTTGTTCCTATGAGGATGTAGTTTGTGATTGTTACTTGGCTGTTTGCTTGTTTTTTGGCTCCTTCGATATAGAAGGTGTCGGTGACACATCGTGCACTATGAACATTTCTTTCTCCACGTGCTGCTTTCCGTACTGTTTTTACTCTATCCTTCGTAGGAAACTTCATCATTTGATGAAGGGTTGATGGAACCGCCCTCATATTGTGAATCCATGGTCTTCCAAGTAATGCATTGTACCTCATGTCACCTTCGATGACATGAAACTTGGTATCCTGAATGGTGCCGGCCACGTTGACTGGGAGGATGATTTCATCTTTCGTTGTTTTTCTTGCCATGTTGAATCTATTGAGGACCCGAGAGGCGGGTACAATCTGGTCGAGCAACCCAAGTTTCTCTACCGCCCTCGATTGAATTATGTTGGCCGATCTACCTGGATCCACGACCACACGTTTAATTTGAAATTTATTGAAAAGAAAAGAAATTACCAGTGTGTCATTATGAGGTTGAGATAAGGTCTCGATGTCCTCTTCGCTGAATGAAAGGGCATCTTCAGGTATGTAGCTCCGAGTTCGCTTTTACCTGGTGATGGATACTTTCATTTTTTTTAAAATGGGTCCCTGAGGGACGTCGACTCCACCAATATCATGTGGATGACATGTCGTGGTTCTTCTGTTTCATTTTTCTTGTTTGCCTCTCTTTCCCGAAATTGATTTTTATCTCGGCCGCTGAGGAATTCTCGAAGGTACCCTTTGCTGATTAGTCGGGCTACCTCTTCTCGAAGTTGTCTGCAATCTTCGGTCCTATGACCGTGGGTATCGTGATATTCGCATATCAAGTTAGGGTTCCTTTGTGAAGGATCTTATCACACAGGTCTCGGCCACCTGGTAACCCTGATCTTGCTTATGGTCGATACGATGTCTGGAACATCAATGTTGAAGTTGTACTCAAATAGCAGTGATGCCTCTACCAACCCTGTGTGCCTGTCGAACCCTGTTTTTTTCACGAGTCTCCGAGGATTCTGCTCTCATTCCATCCTTTGGTCATTTCGAGGTACGTTACATCTCGAGATATTTCTCCGATTTTCCATGTACGGTTGATACCTTTCTTTGCTTAGCCTTGGCTCTCTTTCTGGAAGCCTCGATTCCTTTGCTAGGACTCTGATAGGATACATCGAGCCCGAGGTGGATTACAATTGGTCGTCCTCGACCCTTATCTTCGACTGGTACCTGTTGTGCACATCTGGCCAAACTATGGCGGGGTACTCGATCAAATTATGCTTCAGTTGTTTCAAAGCTATCGAGCTCCGCTCATTCAAGCCCTGAGTGAAGGCTTGTACCGCCCAATATTCGGAGACCGGTGGTAATTTCATTCGTTCCAATTGAAAGCGGGACACGAACTCCCTTAAGTTAGAAAAATGACGGAGGAAGGTCATTGTCCTCCAAAAGAACGGGTATTTTCCCTAGGCAGATTTTGTACCTCTTACAAAACTCGAGGATCACCATATCTATCGAACCAAACATGAAAGGATATGTATAAATGCTTAAGTATCCTTCCACGTGCATCATGATATCTTCATCGGGCATGGGAACCACTATGTTTTCCTTCCTATTTGTAGTCCTCTCGGACCACTTTGAGCATTTCCTCCTCAATGAAGCAGACATATCTCCACGCTTCCTCGCCTCAGTCTCCTTGCGCTGAGGCTTTTTCGACCATGAAGTCTTTATCTATGTAGTTTCCACCAGGGATGATGTCATGACCCAATTTTCCTTCTGTTGGGTGTCGTGATGAAACCTAGTCTTAGGGAATAGGTAAGCCTAACATTAGCCGAACAATAATATTAATTAAATAAGATCTAATAATTTATGAAATAGAAACCTCGATAAAATTTACAATTCCCAAAAATGGTAGTACAAGTCATAAGCTCTACAGAGTTTGCTACAATTTTCTAAATACAATTGTTTGAAATAAATTAAACAATGTGAATACAAATCAGAAGGTGACTCTGAAGCCTGCGAACGCAACAACAGGTTACTTTGAGTCTCCACAGCAACAATCTGCACAACTAGCTAATGATCAACTAACTTCGAAATACCTGGACCTGCACAAAAATGTGCAGAAGTGTAGTATGAGTACACCACGGCGGTACCCAGCAAGTATCAAGACTAACCTCAGTGGACTAGTGACAAGGAACAGTCAAGACAGCTGCCGGACTAAATAACCTGAACAATTATAATTATAGGAACAACAGAGTATGATATCTACATAAAGACTACACGAAATGGAAAATAATACGGAAATAGCAGTAAGAAAGGAAAACAACAACTATCAGCGGAATACCATAATAATGACATAGAAGAATGAACAGAAACACAGCCTAAATATGATAACCCCAGACAAACAAAGACAAGTAACAACTCAACAAAAATGACCACTTTCACACCAGGTTTTAGTCAATAACTCCACGAGGTACCGAACCTCAAACTATTCACAACTCACGCGTCCCAATACCTGAACCCTAATACTTGGCATCATGTGCCTTCATTATACTTTATAACTGCACTGACGACTCATGTAGAAAATGGAGTCATTCTCACATAGAAGGCGAGTAAAAAAGGGTGTGCATCTATACTCAACAATATCAAGAAACCTCTTAACCGATAAGAGTGCTTAACTAGGTGATTGCTTGTGCAAGTGTCCTAACATAGTTCATACCAGCTCGTAAGTATAGGAAAAGAAATTGACAACACGCAGAATGTTTTCTCACAACTTTCCACAAGATAAATCTCACACAGGTAAGTGTACCACTACACAAACATCAACAACAAGAATTCCCCCGGGCCATCACAAGTCATCACAAATCAATCCCTGACATAGTCCAATTTGTCTCGCCATGTGTGCAATAGTAAAGTAAATGCTTGCCTTGTCTCGCCACACGTGCATAATAATGTTCCCACATTGTCTCGCCACATGCGCAACCCACATATATATAGCTCGCCTTGTCATGCCGCATGTGCAAATATCAATAGTAACAATAGCACGGCAGAAACCTCGTGCAATCCCATAACAACAACCGCACCGCAGAAACCTTGTGCATCACAATAATAACAACCACACGGAAGAAACCTCTTGCATCACCATAATAAGTACAATAGCAACAATGACAATAATACAAAAGTACGGCAAGTAAATCAACTCAAGAACCTTCGATCACAAGAAACGGTAGAACTAGTTTGCAAGGAATAACCATAGTAGAGAATACTAGGCGTAATAAGAACAACTCAACAGGGAAGGAAATAATAGGTAACAACGGTACCACTATGTACAATTCAATAACAAGGGAGCTAACACAAGTCGAATAATTCCAAATAAGGATAATTCAACTAAGATATAGGATATCTAAACTTCTTTTAAGATTAGGCAATTACGAAAGAGACACAACAACTTCAATTAAGGATAAGCAGCATAAAGATAGTCATAGCCTCAATTAAGGATGAACAATTACATTAGAGTTAATTATAACTTCAAATAAAGATAAGCAGTTAGGAGAAAGACTATTTGGATAACAATTTCAGTTAAGGCACATATGAATCAAATGAGCAAAAAGAGTGGATCATGAAGTAATTAATTCTAATTAAAGAAGGTAGAGGTGAAACTAGTAATTAAGAAACATAATCATAACGAGAACAACTGCATATTCAGTGAGTACAAGGACCTAACAACCCTAAAAGGCCAATTTTCCATAAATAAGTCCGAGCACGTACTCGTCACCTCGCGTACACAGACTAAAATTAGCATAGAAGACTCAAAACCTACGGGGTAGTTCCCCCACACAAAATTAGGCAAGATACTTACCTCAAAGAAGGCAGATTGATACTCTAAAAATGGACTTCTCGGGTGAAATGACCTCCATACGACTCAAATCTAACCAAAATAACTTCAAAGCACAACTAAAACTCAAACGAAACTTTTCCGGATCATAAAGCCTCAATCTTTATCAAAATCTAAAAATCGACCCAAAAGTCGACCACCGGGCCCGCACCTCGGAACACGAAAATTTCACAAAACCTGAGCACCCATTCCGATGCGAGTTCAACCATACTAAAATTATCAATTTGCGATACCAATTCGTCCCTCAAAGCATGATTTTTAATTTTGAAAATTTTCTTCAAAAAACCTCCATTTTCTTCCACTCAAAACATAAATTAAATGATAAAAATAAAGATAAAATTATGGAATTTAATAAATTCTAGGTGAAGAACACTTACCCAATCGATTTTCTTGAAAACCCACAAAGTATCTCACAAAATCGAGGTCTAAAACTCAAAATATGGAGAAAATAGCAAAATCCTCGAATATAAACTCTTTATCCAGGACTCCCGCATCCGGCAAATAAGCGCATATGCGCTATCACATTTGCTGGCAGACGTTCACATCTGCAAACTTGAATTAACAGACCTAGGTCCGAATCTGCAGACAAATATAGCCGCACAAACGGCGCCACAGAAGCAATAACAGGAGCAAAGAAGCGAACTCCTTCGCAGATGTGATCACTCAACTGCAGAAGCGGCCTTCGCATCTGCGTACCAGCATCTGCAGAAGCGATCAGGCTCACGCAGAAGCGGAGCCACACCTGTGCTCCAAGATGTCGCAGGTTCGAGACACTAGAACAATACCTGACCAAAACTATGAAAACCATCTTAAACTCGTCTGAAACACACCCGGGGACCCTGGGACCCCCTCCAAGCATACCAACAAGTTCCATAACCTAACACGAACCCGCTCGAGGTCTCAAATCACATCAAACAACGTCGAAACTATGAATCACACCAAGAATCAAACTTATGAACTTTCAAATCATCCAACTTCTAAAACTCGCGCCAAAACCTATCAAATTAATCGGGAATGACGTCAAATTTTGCAGGCAAGTCCCAAATAACATAATGGCGATGTTCTAACTCTCAGAATTGCATTCCGACTCCGGTATCACCAAAGCCAGCTCTTGGTCAAACCTCTCAATCTTCAAGACTTCAGTTTTTCGAACTTTCGTTGAAATGCTCCAAATTACTCTACGGACCTCCAAATCCAAATTCGGACACATGCCTAAGTCCAAAATCACCATAGGAAGCTGTTGAAATCATCCAAAACCCATTCCGGATCCATTTACACAAAATTCAAATTCCGGTCAACTTTTACCGCTTAAGCTTTCAAAACTTAAATCCTTCTTATGAGACTCCGAATCATCCGGTAACTGAATTCAACCATGTCGATACACATAATATGAAGTTTCTCAAGACCTTATGCCGCCAAATGGGACTTAAATTCTCAAAATGATCGGTCGGGTCGTTACATATGAGCTCTGTAAGAAAAGGTCTTAGGGACACTATCGAAAACGTCGACTCAGCGCCGGTGGCCGAGGAAGAAGTTGTGGTGCCAGTGCTTTGGTGGTACCGATTTAAAAGTCTTAGCCATATCAATCAGTAAATGAAGTTTTGAATATTTGGTATAAAGGTATGAAGATAAGATATGAAGATGTGAAGAATAGGTTATGAAGATTTGAAGAATTGATGAACAGATGAAAAACTCGAGAGTAACTCAAGAAGGTTCGAAATAGAAAGTAAAAAAGTGAAAAAAGGAAACTGAAGCTTTTATAGGGAAGGAATAATAAATTCATGACATTTCACATTTGGTAACTTTCGATAATGATCAACCGGCAGCTGATGCGTATCCAAAATCATAGCGACATGACTCATTATATGTTTCATCTCATCAACTTGCTTATGGTGTATGAAGGAAGGAACCATGGTGAATTAGTCACTTCTCATCATTCTTATAAGTCTGCTCTCCGAGAAGTGAGGGGACTATCTGTGTACGGTAAAATCGGGGATAAAGTTACCCATGATTTCCTAGTGAAGAAACAAGGGAAAACATGATGAACGAAAATATCCGCCATAAGCCGAATATTAAGGCGTGGATCACACCCGATGTTAACCGGGGGCTGTGTTTTCTTGAGAAAAAAAGGGAGGAAATAATTTTTACCTTATTTAGACTTGTATTACGGTTGGAACTTGCCTACTATATAAAAGGGAGAATCTTTTTATTTTTTGGGTCATTGTTGGCACGCATATCAAAGAAATAAAGTTTACTTTTGCCTTTTAGCAATTGTTCAAGTAATCTTCAGTTGTTCATCAATTCAGTTGCAACAAAACTCCAACTCGAGGGCTCGTTGGAACCGGTTTCTAGCATTCAAACTTAACGCCAGACTTAATTATTTCATCACATTGGTTTGATCATTTTGCTTTCTTTTAATTCAATTACTTGCTGTTCTTTGACCATTTGTGTTAAATTAAAACCGCTTATCATTTAAACCACGTTCAAATTTAATTAGTAATCATTTTAAGGATAAACAATATTAATAAGATATTATGGATGATTGTGATAGCAGGTATGTAAAAAATGAGATTACATTAAATATTGTATTTAAGTTTAAATGTCCGAGTGTAATAATAATCCATAAACATGAGCCCAATATAAGTGTGATAATTTGTTATTGGGTCGTGCACTTTATGTGCTTGGTGGGTCTAGTACAGTGAGTTTATGCTCAACCTGATGAGGCCCGTAGTGTAAGGGCTCATCAAAATTTTATTAATTACAGTTAGGTCCCTACTCTAGCCCAATATAAGAACAAGGTCAGAGTTATTTCGTAGCATCTGATAGATGTGGTAGTTGTCCCATTGACGCAACCATATCAGAGAAAGGGTAACGGAGAGGAAGACTTCCTTCGTCATTAATCCATGATATGGCTCATATAGGTACACAATTATTCCTAGTAATCAAAATTTATTTTGTATCCTAATTCATATTTGATTCTGGGTTATATTATGTTGGTATTCTTACATGTATAACGTATAAATTAATGTGATTGTATTCCATTGTAATGTTATTGTCACGGCCCGAAATTTCCACTCTCGGGATCGTGATGGTGCCTAACATTTCACTTGTTAGGCAAGCCAACGTTAGAATAATTTTAAGCCATTTTTAATAAATCAAATTAAATGATGCCAATTAAACTAAAATAGTTGTAATAGAACTGAAATAAAGTGCGAAAAAGTCATAAAAACCTAAATAGCTAAATACAACTGAGAACTGGTGTCACAAGTGTACGAGCGACTAGAATAAAACAGATAATGATCTGAGTGAAAGTAAAACTGTCTGAAAAGAAATAAACAGCTAGAGTAGAGTGGGAGAGGACTTCACGGCTGCAAGCGCCGAGCAGCTGTACCTCAAGTCTCTGACAGATGTCTGATCCGAGCAATCTACTGACTGCCGTCGGGACCGACTCCAAAGTTTGCACAAGAAGTGCAGAGTGTAGTATGAGTACAATCGACCCCATGTACTATGTAACCTGATCCCACCGTACAATCAGAATCGATATCATAATCCTCCCTTATTTAACCATATCAATCCTCCCTTATTCTACTTGTTGCGGCGTGAAACCCAATCCCACCATATCAGTATCAATCCTCCCTTATTCCACCTGTTGCAGCTTGTAACCCGATCTATAAACACAACTCAATAAATGAAACCAATTCAACAACTCGAATCAGAGGAATCTCTGTGATTAACGAATATGAAAGCAAAACCATAAGGGAAATCTCGAACCAAATCAATAATTTCCTAAACTAATACTAAGTAGCAAGAAAAGTCAAATAAATGACAACTAAAGGGTACAAGTAAGTCAAATAAGGCAAGTAGCAACTAAATCATGGAAGCACGAGAAACTAACATTTTAATACGATAATAATGAATGACAAGTAGCAAATTAATTAATAAGAAGCAATTAAAGCATGTAATAGTTAAGACATGGAATAAAATAATTAATGAAATACGGAAAAGCATGGAAACAAGTATTTTGACGGCGCATATACATTTTTCACCTCGGATATACGCCGTTGCACATGTACTTCACATAGAACATAGTTCAAGGGTTCCTAATCCGCTCAAATCAAAGTTAGAACCAACACTTACCTCACTCCGCAATCAACTCAAAGTTCAACCACGTCCTTGCGTTTCTAACATGCCTCCAAACCAACCAAATCTAGCAAACTATTAATCAAACGATTCAAAATAAGCCTTAGAAACCACCCACGAATTAAAGAGGTTCAATTTAGATCATTATTGAAAAAGTCAACAAAAGTCAACCCTAGGTCCGCTTGGTCAAAATCAAAATTCGAATCGATACCCGAATACACATTCACCCCCGAGCCCTGTTATGTAATTTGTTTCGCAATCCGACTGAAATTTGAGGTACCCAAATCCTTAACTTCTACCATGAAAATCCTAGATTTGATGTTGAAAACTTATGAAATGTAATGGGTAATTGAAAAGAAATATATTGAGTTGCTTACCAACAAATTTAGGAAGAAAATCTCTTGTGAAAATTGTTTCTAAGGTGTTTAGGGTTGAGAGTTTTAAATAAATGAGCTAATTCTTGTTTTTCTCAGCTTTTGTGCAGGCGCAGATGTCGCAAATGCGATATGGGGTTCGCAATTGCAAACCCTGCAAATCGAAAAAGTCCATGAAAATGCGAAGAATTCAAATCTTTGGTTCCATCACAAATGTGATGGTTTTGTTCGCAAATGCGAACTAGGACTTACCAAAAATGCAACCAAAGTGATCGCAAATGGGAACCAACTACCCCAGCACTCCATCGCAAATGTGAACTGTTTGTTCCCAAATGCAAACCTGACACTATCTCAAATGCGACAGCAAACTCGCAAATGCGAGAACCTCAGTCCCCAGCACATGCTCGCAAATGTGATGAGGTAATCGCAAAAGCGAGGCTCGCATTTGCGATCCAGACTTCGCAAATACAAGATCTGCAGTTCAGCACCAGAAAAAAGTGCATCAGCTATTCTTCTAAGTCCAAAATCACTTTGTATCCTATCCGAAAATCACCCGAGCCCCTCGGCTCCAAAACCGAGCATGCACACAAGTGTATAACATCGTATGAACTCGCTTGTGATCAAAACATCAAAATAACACCTAGAGTTATAAATTGGACACCAAAACAAATGAAATTTTTAATGAAACTTAAGATCTTTCAATTTTACAACCAGACGTCTGAATGACGTCAAATCAACTCCGTTTTGCACCAAATTTTGTAGACGTCAAACTTCGAAATTCTTTAAACCTTTAAACTTATGGTTTTCAATAAATTACATTAAATCAAGCTAGGGACTTTTGAATTCAATTTCGGGCACACAACCGAGTCCCAGATCACGATAGGGACCCATCGGGACCTTCAAAATACTGATCTAGGTCCGTTTACATAAAATGTTGACCGTAATCAACTCAAATGAGTTTTTAAGGCACAGTTTTATATTTTCATCAATTTTCTCATAAAAACATTCCGAAAAAAAAGACATGGACTGCACATGCAAATTGAGGAAGACTAAACGGAACTATTTGAGATCTCGAAACAAACTGTAAATTATTTATCTGGTCATAACAATTATGAATAATATCAAGATCATCGCAAAGGGACTACTTATGTTAGGTATCATCCACACCTCATTTATATGATGTCACAAGACAAGTGATGTAAGATTATTGGTAAATTTTATACTGGCATGACATGAAAAATGCTATATATAAGGAGTCGTGCTTAACACCCTATCTTGTTGCGTTGCAAAGTCATGCAAAGCTCGGTCTCGAAGTAGCACTAATGAGTTGTTTTGTTACACATCAGAGGCATTTGCCTACAATCTTTGACTATAATAGTGGGGAAAAGCTCGGTGTTTAATTGAGTTTAGACGAACAATCATCATTAAAATGTATAAGTGGTGGTGCAAACTCTACTAATTTTCGGAGATCGAATCTGAAGTCCCTTGGTGTATGTAACACCCTAGACAAATATAATGAAACAAGACTTAAATGGTGGAGAGTTTTAAAGTCGTGCTAAGGACTAGGCCGAAAGGAGACTGAGCTATTATAAGTAGAGGTGTACATGATGCGGATTGGTTATGATTTTATCAAAATCAAATCAAACCAACTATATCGATTTGATTGATTTGATTTTGTTGATTTTTTCAAGATTTTTGGGTATTTTTTTGGTCATATAAATATTATTTAAATCTTACTTATCATATCATAGATAAAATTTTATAAAGTCCTATATGTCTATAAATAATTGAATAAATTGACAAATACATAATCTATTATAATATTCTAGTGACAAAATTCTTTTGGTAACACAAGATAGTTATTTTTTTAGCCTAATTAATAATCATTGAGGTATGTGTTCAAGCTTAACCAAAATTTATTAAGTAAACATAGAATCAATATGAAACTTAAATAATAATATATTGTATTTAATTTTAAAAATTATCGATAAATACTATTTCAAATTCGAAATAGATATAAGAGTTTAATAGATATTGGCATACGAATGTGGAAGAAAAAAAAGATTGACGCATTTCAATAGCACTCGATAAGAACGTGATGATACACGTTGTCACACCTCCCTTTTCATCACGCCTCGAAGGGGGTACGGGAGTTTTTCCACTTAAAGTGACATTATTCGAAATGGGAATATT
>ML410093.1:0-25255 GCA_005239525.1 Nicotiana knightiana | reverse complement strand
ATTCCTATATTACTTGTCGACCACGTACACTTGCGTGTGCACTGGGAAATCAATCAACAATTAGCATAGCAAAGAAAGAGTGATGTTAAGTCTCTACAATCCCCCTAAGGGAAAAGAAAATGACTCAAAGAGTCGGAAAAGTAAGAGCCAAAAAGAGAATATGAAGTGCTAAAGGAAAGATGAACCAATTCCATCCCGATATTTCCCTCATTAGTCTAAAAGCCTTCATTACATGCCGAAAAAGTCCTACGTGATTTCAAGCCGAGCATGCTTACATTAGTGGTGATCTACATGAAGGGCAAACATATGGTACTTAGAGCCGGGCTTGTGACATTCAAAAATTCATCGATCTCTTATTTGTCGCCAATTCCTTCATAAACTTTGCGTATCCGGGCATTTGATCCAAGGCTTAAACTAATGACACATTTATAGAGAGACTCTTCATCATTCAATTAAATTTTTTAATTGATTCTCACCATTTTTCTTGGCAAGCTTTTGAGGATATGGAGGAGGTTGCTTAGGCGATGGTGCCTTAGCTTTTTGCACTATCGGTTCCAGTATGTCAATCACATGATCCCTAGATGGGTTCACATGCTCTTGAGTCTCTTCCACCGTGTCATCAATATCAATCCACACTTCATCATTTGCGTGCACAACATTGTTTGAGACCTCCTCTTCTTCTACCACTTTCTCATCATCCACAAGTTGTCTTTGACTTGAGGTAGGTGCATTCCCACCTCTTCCACTTCTTGTAGTAACGGCCATGGCATGACCTATGTTGTTCCCACGCTTCAGGTTCACCACCGTATCACTTGGTAGTGCCCCCATAAGACGAGAATTTAGAGCTTGAGAGATTTGACCCATTTGCACTTCTATGTTCCGGATTGATGTGTTGTGTGAAGCAAGTTGGGCATCAGAATCAGCATTCTTCTCCATCATTTGCTTGAATATGTTTTCAATACGACCCGTTTCATTGTTGGAGAAACTAGGACCATGGGAAGGATAAGAATGTGGGTTGCTCAGTTGTTGATACATCAGGGGCCTTTGAAAATCCGACCCCCGATTTCCTTGGTTGTTGTTCCACCCATCTTGGTTGTTGCCTCCCCAATTTCCTTGGTTATTGGTGTTGTTCCAATTCCCTTGGTTTTTGATTCCACTATAATTTCCTTGATTGTTGTTATTCCAATTGCGTTGATTGTTTCCACTATTCCAATTACCTTGGTTGTTAGAATCCAATTGCCATGATTATTTGAAGGTCTCCATTGTTGTTGACTAGGGCCTTGAAAGTTGTTCACATATTGGACCTCTTCTTCTTGTTCATTGTAAGAATCACTTTGATCAAATCGACTATCATCTTGCAAAAAATTATCCACTTTTTGTTGCACTCGTGGACTTTTTGTTCTTCTCTTGCTTACCATCATATTGACTCCCTCCATAGCATTGACTTGCATCGGGTTTCACACTTTTTGAAGTTAAGCCTTTTCCAATTGGTTCATGGTGGTTTTCAACTCGGCTATGGCTTTCCCGTGGTCATGTAACTCTTTATGAAGAAGAATCACATTTGGATCACCTTGTGGAACATTAGCTCTAGATTGCCACGCCGATGAATTATCCTCTATCTCATCCAAAATATCACACGCCTCCGCATAAGGCGTAGTCATGAAGTTTCCACCGACAAGTTGATTCACTACACATTAGTTGGTGGTATTGATCCCCGATAGAAAGTTTGTTGAATCATGTTCTCCGTCATATCATTGTTAGGGCACTCTTTCACTATTTTTCTATACCTTTCCCATATCTCGTGTAATGGTTCATTAGGCTCTTGCTTGAATGTTAGAATTTCATCCCGAAGAATTCCATGTGCCCGGGAGAGAAGTACTTTGAAATAAATTTCTCCGCTAGTTCATCCCAAGTACGAATGGAATAATTTGGCAAACGTTCCAACCAATCTAAAGCTTTCCCCGTAGAGAGAAGGGAAAAAGCCTTAGCCTCAAAGCATCCTCAGAGATATTTGTTTTTTTGCTCCCCCAACACGTATCAACGAATCCCTTCAAGTGTTTATATGCATTTTGACCCGGTACACCAGTGAAGAACCCTCGTTGCTCGAGCAAAGTGAGCATCGCTTTGGTTATTTGAAAGTTGCCCGCCCTAATACGGGTTGGGACTGTAGCACTTGCATACCCTTCATTCGGCAACACCCGGTGTGGAGCCGCTCGTGGTGGAGGTGGGGGTGGACCGGGTACATTGTCTTCAGGCGGTTAGCCTCGTCTATTGGCTTGAGGTTCAAGAGGGACCTCATCCATTTGATCATCCTCAATGTTCATATCTCCCAGGCTATGTTTCCAAGCTTGTTGTTTGCCATGATTGCACCTACAATATTCACACGTTAGTAACAAGGAAGGAAAATAAGATATTCCAAAAACACACCTAAATATATAGCTAACACCGTTAATAGCTTCCCGACAACGACGCCAAAATTGATCTCATCAGATTTCACTCCTCTATACGAGGTTATGAAAATGGTCGATGCAATAGTAATACCAAACAAAAGTCGGGGCCGAATTCCGTAGGGAGATATATGAATGGGAGCTAGTAGTATATATATTAGCGCGTGAGTTTGTATATCTCAATTTGCACTTCCGCAATATTTGGTTTTGCTTAAAAATCTAACCTAAACTACAACTTCAATTTAAAGAGGGAAACTAGGAAGTTATTTTTGTTATTTTTCAAATAATATAAAAGGGCTAAAGCTATTACCTTCACCTAGGTGTTTGCCTAATGGGTTGTAAACTTTAAAGCTTGTTTTATTAGTCGGGGGTGTATTATAGCTATAAACACTCAAGTACCCACTCAATACCTCTCGGTCAGAGAGTGATTTTTTCCAATTTGGCTTTCTCAAGTCCAAATGGGTACTGAACAAAATAGTTGATAAGAAGCTCAAGTCCGGATTTACTATCTCTAGGTTAAACCCTTTAATTAGGCTTATCAATTTCTCGATTGACCTAATTTCTTGCAAGACAAGTTTTCCTAGACTAAGTCTCTCTTTCTCAAGTAGAGGCCAAGTCAAATAGGCATGAATTAATGTTTGCAACTATTAATTCTTCAAATAAAAGCAAGAACAAGGCTAGATAATAAACACCCAACCATAAATAAGCAATAAATCAAACACCTATTAAATTTACACACTAGGGTTGGTTACAACCTTAGTGAAAATCTAGCTACTCATGCTTAAAATTGGAAGAAAGAGGAGAAGATATGATAATTAAACCCATATTGATAATTAAAATGATGAAATCAATATTCAAAAAGCTCAAAATAGAAAAAACTACTAAAAAGAGTAAAAGAAACTGTCTACTGTAGCAGCTGATGTCAAAAGTTGACCTAAAAAAGTGAAACTCTTCTATTTATACAGAGCTGGAATTTTCAGACAAAAATGCCCTTTTTGGAGGTTCTGCGACCGCACAATTCCATGTGCGGTCCGCACTTTTCTTCAGCTTGAAAGGATTGGGAATCTGCGGCCGCATAATTCTGAACTGCAGCCGCACTGCCCTCTTTCTGTGATCCGCACAATAATGTCTGCGGCTGCACCTTGTTCTTCCGCGATCCACACAAATGTATCTGCGGCCACGTATCTCTTCTTCTGCGGCTGCACAATAATTGTGCAGTCCGTACTTGTATTGGGCTTGAGGTGCAGGTTCTCTGAACTTTTGCTCTGACCCAGCTTCTGCGGCCGCACAATTTATGTGCGGACCACATTTTGCAACATTCTCTTATGGAATTTCTTCACAATCTGCGGCCGTAAATGATATTCTGTGGTCCACTTTTCTGAGCTTTTGTGCCTGTTTTTGTCCTTGAGTTCAGATTGCTCTTCTTGAGTTGGATTTCATCTTGGGAGCTCATCTTCCAATATTCCTGCAATTAAGCATATTTTATCAGTTTATTAAGCGCTTTTGGACTAAAACGAAAGCTGAAGGGCGCTAATAAATAATCAAAACCCCCACTTATCACGACCCCAAAAATGCGTGTGTGTAAGTGCCCCATTCATATTATACTCAAGTCAATCATGTCTGTGAAAGCTGAAGTGACAAAAAAAAAATCAACAATGCCTAGATAAGTAAACAAGAAAGTCTCATGTGATGCACTGATCCTTCATGTGAAAAGATTGTCGAATATTTTAGAATAATTGAGGATCTCAAACGTGTGTCCTAATACATTGCTTCAATAGCCAATGTCACGGCCAGTTTATACAAAAGAGTCAACATAGTCTTACTGACATGTATCTCTTGTGTATCTTAGGTATCCTATCTCTTGTGTATCTTAGGTATCCATGTACAGATATATGCTTGATTCATATGTGGTAAAAAAAAAAATTAAACTCTATTTAAACCACGAATTTTGACTCAAAACTATCAAATCACCTTCAATCTTTCTCAAATTTTGTATATTGACTCACCTATATGTTGTCAATGAATTTCAGTCATACCCATTGAAAAAGGTTCCTTTTGCCTTCGATTTTTGGAATCTTGTATATATTTTTTCATTTGTGTTTCATCACCTTGTTTGCTACCTCATCTAAAATTTCTTTTCCGTCTTGCATTTAATGTTGTTGATCATGCTTAAAAATATTGAAGGACATCTTTGCATGGTTCTTGGAGAGAAAGAATCCTTATTCTTGATTTTTCAATTTTTGTATGCTCTTGGTTAATTTTAATAAGTCGAAGTTGGTAAGTTTAAGTTTATTTTGGATTTCCATATAACCAATTATTGATAATGATAAGTAAACAAGAAAGACTCTTGTGATGTATTGATCCTTCATGTGAAAAGATTATACAATAGTTTAGAATAATTGAGGAACTCAAACGTTGTGTTGCTTCAATAGCCAATGTCATGGTCAGTATATAGTTTATACAAAGGGTCAAGAGAGTCCTACACTTACTAATATTAAGACTTTGTTTACACGTGCAACTACTATCTACAATTCTTAGGAGTCGCTTGGTAAGATGTATTAGAAAAATAATTCATATATTAACTTTGATATTAGTAATCTCTTATTTGGTAGTATTTTTTTAACCTATATAAATAATATATGTATTAATTATACATTTTATTCAGTACTTTTGTTATACATAACAAATCATATTATTAACAATACCATAGTTTTTAATATATGGATAAGCTTGTATAAGGACATATTGCCTTTTCAAAACTTTTTTCAAATACAAAGCTAAAGGATGTCGATGGTACTTTTGTAAACAAATATTTTTTTTTAAAAATATTATGCAATATATGTTATTTTTAATATACTAAACTCAACAATCGATAAAATATAATTCTAACATAACTAATTTTAGCATTTCTAATGCACCATATTCAATATTGTTCTTATACATCCTACCAAATGTACCCTTTATATAAATAGAAATATGTACAATAGAGAATCTCATACACTACCTAATGCCATGGTGAAAACATTAGCCGGCTGATCCCTTGTCGAGATTAAAGCACTAGCAATATCCTTTCGTTGATTCAGTGCATAAGTCGATCGAAATCCACTACAAGGAAAATAACCAAAAAATTAAAACAATATAATTAAGGGAATCGTACGGAAATATTTCAAATAAGTTATAATTTACCAACCTCTTGTCATTAATTATAGACTTATCAAAACTAGTCAAACACATAAAAAAATTAAAAACTCAAATAAATAAGGATTCTTTATCTCCAAGAATCACACGCAAATATCTCTTTCCATATTTTTAAGCGTGATTAGCAATTTTAAATGCAAGACAAAAAGAAAACTTAGTGGATATAGCAAACAAGGCAATGAAATACTATATATATATATATGGGGGACCTTTTCCAAAAAAAAATTTTGCGACACATGTACATATATACACATATATATACATATACATATGGGGGACCTTTTTTCATGGGTATGGTTGAAATTTATTGAAAAAATACATCGGTAGACCATTAAAATTGTCATCACTTTTCACTTTGACACTTCATCTTAAGTCCGTTCCATTTGAACTTTAATTAGGTCTTTATTGTGTCATCTAGACACAATTTGGTGATGTGGTATAGTGTGTGTAATACACTACTTTTACGAGCGTGAGAGATCAGTATTTCTATTTTTCATTTTTTTTCTTTTCTCCTCCTATTCTTTGGCAAGCAGAACACAAACGAGGTCGCCGAAAAAGTCAGAACTCCGGCCAAGTCCAAAGAGGCGACAAGCAACGACCAGTGAATCAAAGGCACCGTCCTCAACGAGGTCGCTGGAAAAGTGCACCAATTTGAATTAAAGGTCGACGCTGGAGCTTATCGTCATCAAACTCTTCCTTCCTAGATCTGAAAATTCAAGGTCGACGCCGGAAAAATGTACCTGTGGTTTTTCCTTTGTATGTTACCGCCGTCAGAGATTTGGAGAAGAGAGGGAGCAAAGCTCACTGCCGGCGGAGTGAGTTCGTCGACCGGCCGAAGAAGACACCGATCCCTTTTTTGGTGCTCTATTTTTTCAAATCTGCTCGTTTTTTCTGTCTATTTTCTCTATTTTCTCCAGATTTTCTCTTTGCTTTCTTTTTTTATATAATGTGGATTGTTTGGAATTTCTTGATTTTGCCCAGAATTGAGCTGAAAAGAAATAGCCGAAAATGGGTTTTTCGCGATGAGTGATAGTTGGGAAGATGACAATAATTTTCTTTATCATCTAGTTGGGGAAGATGACAATGGCTGAAAATGGTTCTTTGATAGTTGGGGAAGGTGACAATGGCCGAAAATGGTTCTTTGATATTTGGGGAAGATGACAATGGCCGAAAATGAATTTTTTTAATTAATTAATTCAAGTTAAATTCATGTCTCTTTTTTATTCGTTACCGTGGCGAGTGAATTACACGCATTACTTATGTTTGGTTGCTTATGAATTTTGTGTTTAAATGACACATTCGAGGTATGGTTGGAGTGTTCAAATGGAACAAACTTAAGATGGAGTGTCAAAGTGAAAAGTAAGGACAAGTTTAATGGCATGCCGATGTATTCTGCTAAATTATTTATAACATATAGATGAGTCAATATACAAAATTTGAGAAGGATTGGAGGTGATTTGGTATCAAAATTCGTAGTTAAATCGACTTCAAAAAAATTTTCTACGACACATGTATATATATATGGGGGACCTTTTTCATGGGTATGGTTGAAATTTATTTATAACATATAGATGAATCAATATACGATATTTGAGAAGGATTGGAGGTGATTTGGTATCAAAATTCATAGTTAAATCGAGTTCAATTTTTTTTTCTACGATACATGTATCGGACATGTATCTCATATATAAATATACATTGATATACATGTGATTATCAATGTGATACATATGTTATCTTTTTCAATATTCATATTTTATAGAATTTTTAATTCAAACCATCTCAAAACTCTATCAAATCATCCCAAAACTGATATTTAAACTTCTAAAGATATATCCAATCTATTCCAACGACACCCACTCAAAAGAAAGCAAGAATTTGATGTTCTGTTGGCCATAAATAATTAATTGGTTAATATTACAAATATTTCATGAATTGACTAATTTTTATACTAATTTACTTTTGGACTGACATAACTGATAATTTTTCAATAATTAAACTAAAATTCATATAAAGCAAAATAATATCTCAAGAATGCAACAGTAGAAAAATTATTTTGTCACGAGGCATTTATTTTCCACTTTGAGTAGAATTAGATTAGGTTTCACTATTATAACTGGCTGAAAAAGACTGTCTGACATTTGATGAAATTGGCCAACTTCCTTCAGTTGAAGCCTGAAAATATAAACAAACTATGATTTATTTCCAATTAAAACTTAACTCCTAATACTTCAACGGGAGTTCTTTTAGGTCTCATTTGGTACGACAAATAAGGAATAATTAATTTCGAAATTAAATTTAAAATAATATAGTGGAACAAAATTATAGTATTTTTTTAATCATGTGATAACTAATTCCAGAATAATTTGTCCCTATAAAGGGTTGGAGCCATTAAAACTTAAAAACTAGCATCACTTGTCACTAAGGGTGGCAGGTGGGTCGGGCCCGACCCGGGCCTGCGGGCTATACGGGCTAGCGGGCTAAACGGGCTGGCCCGTGGGGGGTCTGGGCTTGGGGGCTTTAGGCCCGTGGGGGCCGGTTCNATTTCCTTGAATATTTGTGTTTACACTTGAATTACAATACATATCTAATAGTTATATAATATAATTTACAATAAATTGTCTTAGATAATATAATATAATTACATAACAAAAATTTTGTAACTCTAGAATAACACTTATATAATACACTTATACAAGATTTACAAGAAATTGCCTTACATAAAAAAAAGTAAAAAAAAAATAGCCCGGACCCATTTAGGCCTGTTTGGCCCGCGGGCTCGGCCCTCTTAGCCCGGGCCCATGTGAGCTTAGGCCCGTAGGGGGCCGGTTCCACACATATAGCCCATTTGGCCGGGGCCCGCATAACCCAGGCCCGCTTAGCCCGGCCCACTTGACCCGTTTGGCCCGGGCCCGGGCCGTTAGCCACCCCTACTTGTCATCCTTTTTAAGAGATAGAGTTGAAGAAAATCTAAGTTATTAAGCGCTCGTTTGTTACGAGGGATGAGAGATAATTAATCTCGGCATTAAATTTGAGATGAGATTATCTCGCGTTAGTTGAGAAAAAATCACGGTACAACTAATTTCAAGATTAATTATCCCGGGAATTATAGTATTATTTCTGTCTCTATGGAAGTGAAGGATAACAATCCGAGATAACTAATCCTGGGATAATTAATCTAATTAGGATAACTTATTTGCCAACTACACGACTAAATCCTCAGCATAGGTAATGAAATGAAATAATAATGTAACTGGACCTGATATCTAACAAGAAAGCACACTGACAATTACTAACAAATAATAATTATTAGTGTAACAAGGGAACCACTAGTACAGATAGTAGAGAGAAGTGTAATCTATAGTCATTCTGTATTCATTAGACAAGGATTAATACCAAACTCGACCGAAAATTATAATCCAGAAAAAAACTTATGGACCAAATCCTCTTGCAAAAATATAAGGCGAAAATTATATCAGACCATATTGAATGTACACTCAAACTCAATATGCAGTAATTACAGGCATTTTGGCAAATAAAATTTCATTAACAAACACATATAGCAAACAAAAACCGAAATATATAGCATTAAACTGACCATATATAGCAGACAATTGAGTCGGCAGATCTCGACTTGAAGGCCCATATGCTCCCAATTGGGAGTTTTTTCCTGGAAGTTTCAAACCTTGTTGACTAAAATAACAGTCGCGATTATAAACAGATTCGTGACTCGCGGAACTCGACTTGACTAACAAGCAAATCATACACTGTAAGAGGTCATTTGGTAGGGTGTATAACAATAGTGTTAAATAAAATGTATTAGTAATACAGGAATTAGAGCAAGCATTAGTTATGTGAATATTATCTCTTATCCGTTGTTTGGTTTGGTATATTAAAAATTAAAATGCATTAGATAAATTTTAAGAAAATTAGTTGTTTACAAAAATGCCTTCCATATTCTTTAGCTTTAAGGGCTATTTTATCTTTAACCATACTAATGTATGCATTAATAGCCTTGGTATTGCTAATACCATTATTTACTATGAATTAATTATACGTAGGATAATAACAAATAAGTTGTATAACTAATACTTGTATAGTAATACATAGGTTGAAAAAGTATACCAAAAAAGGGATTAGTAATACCAAAAGCTAATGGATGCATTATTTTCTTTAATGCCTCATACCTATTACGAGACGCCTTCCTGAGATTCCCTGGAATGACGACGTAAGGCTAAGCTACTTATGTCAGCACAGTTACTGTCCGCCAATTGAGGGCCCCTCTGTATGCTAGACGAGATTTTCAGTGCCGTACGGAAAAATCAATGTCAAGAGCAATTGAAAGAACATAAATGAGAATTGAGAGCGAAAGAAAGCTTGATTGCATTAATGAAAGCTATTACAAAAAAAAACACGGTGTTGAGGGGGAGAGGCACCAGTACAGAGAACTGTTTGCTTGCTAGAAAGTTTGATTGCTTGATCCCCCCTAATAGTGCTTAAAAAAAAAAACCAAAGTTACAAGACTTGACCTAACTAAGCTAGAGGAACATAATGGAAGTACATGGAATAAAACTACTCTATATTTACATTGAAAATGACTTAGTTTTCTACAAGGTAGAAATAGGTCGGTTGTCAGCAACCTTGTCTTTGGCATCGCGGTCTGTGCGCATGGCGCTAATGGCATCTGCCTGCGGCTGGGCGCTGGCGAAGGATATCGGTGGGGCGACAGATGTACATGCGCGCTTGTCACTTAGTGCAGCCAACACCACGGGGTCGTCCGTGGCGCTAGGTGTTGGGAAGCTTGTCAGGACGCCACGGGACGCATCCAAGGGTCATGGGGCATGGCTGGAAAGCAACCCATGACATACCAAACGACCTCTAACGTGTTTTGATGAGTTATCTCGACCTTCAAGCGTCCAAGGGTCATGGGGCATGACTGGAAAGCAACCCATGACATACCAAACGACCCCTAACGTGTTTTGATTAGTTATCTCGACCTTCAATATTTTTATTTATATAATTATATTCTTTTATTAACTGATTTATGTATCAGGTTCCATTCATCCCCTAGTTGAGAGTTAATGATTGAGTATATCTACAGAGATTTTAAATTTGTTCATCATATGATCAAATTATATATGGTCTTGTTTCCATTTTTTCAAGTCATTCTTGATACAAGTTTTTAAGAATTTTGATTTTTCGCCATCTCTAATTATTTATCATTCAATGAATGACTAATAATCAATATAGGGATTTCAACCAGTTAATTTTAAATTCAAATAGATATCTAAATTAAAAAAATTACACTGTTAAGGAAAATCAGTTTTTTAAATTACTTTTTGTTATCGGAACTCAACATATATTAATACAGAAATTAGAAAGTCAGTAAACTTCACAGTACAACTTGAGATCTCAGTGGTAACACAAAAAGGGAAAGTGTCAAACCATGAGATCTCATTCACTAGGGATAATACAAACTTAGCTAGTTTATAGTTACCAGAATTAAACTTCCTACTTAAATACAAGAATGCATCATCCTACAGTATTAATATGACTAATTTTAAATAATTATAGTTTGCCTATTGTTTGTAGCTACTGTTCAATTGTTACAAATTTGTATTATTTGTATTCAAACGTGCAACGAATACAACCTATGTCTACTGTATTCGTCCGCATAATGAATACAACATGTATCAACTGTATTCGTTCGCGCAATTATAAGATGTATCAAGTGTAAACAAGGTGAAATAGAGGTGTATATACAAAGGATACAACTTGTATTGACGGTATGCATGATGTATACAAATGATACAACATGTATCAACTGTATTTGTTCGCGCAACGATATAACTAAGGTGAAATACAGAAATACAAAGAATAAAATATCTTATTTAGAGTCGAACTCAAGACTTCCGCTAACTAAACAGGCGCTCTAACCAACTGGGCTATGAGAGCTTGTTGCTGATCTCTTATTTCAGTTCAAAATAATTAATCTTTTATTTCATGGATTTGCTATAAAATTCAAATATAACTATGAATGGTAAATTTGCTGAAAGTATAGCTACGAATGATAATACAATATAAATGTTTGATATGTCATGTAATTTTCCATATTAGAGGAACTTTCATAAACCACTATAGTTTAGAGCCTAGTAACTGTAGTTTGCCTAATTACTGTTCGTAGCTACTATTCAATTGTTACTAATTTGTATAACACACAACGAATACAACCTATGTCTACTCTATTCGTTCGCATAATGAATAGAACGTGTATCAACTGTATTCATTCGCACAATTGTAATATGTATCAATTGTAAACAAGGTGAAATACAAGTGTATATACAAATGATACAACTTGTATCGACTGTATACATGGGTGTATACAAAAGATACAATATGTATCAACTGTATTTGTTCGCGCAACAAATACAACTAAGGCGAAAATACAGAAAAATAAATACAGTATAAATATTTGATGTGTCGTGTAATTTTCCCTATTAATATCCCATGAAAGATTTATTCTTCGGGCTTGAGTTATTCCTATATCAGTTTAACCAAAATCATATCAATATATTTTAAAGATAGAGATATTAAGAATTAAAATTAAACAACTTCTTTAATTTTTCCCATAGATATGCCTAGTAGTGACAAAATGGATAAAAATAATAGTTATTCATCTATGTTATCCACTGAAAAATGGGTTAAATAATAAACTTTTTAAAAATGGGTCAAACATGGATAAGATTCATATTATCCACTTAGAAAATAAATAACCAATAGATAACTAATTAATTTTAGAAGAATTAACCCAGATAGTCACCTACCTAACCGCTTAAACTAAAAATAGCCGGTGGAGGTATAGTGAATGCATAATTTACGTATTATATGTGTATAATAAATCTATAATATATTTATATGGTTAGAAAAAGTATACAATAAATATGACCGGCTATTTGTGTAAAGATCCCTTAGTTTTAACTTTTACATTTGCAAAGACTCAAATTGGGGGTTTCTCAAGTTTGGGAGGCTAGGAATTCTCCTAAAAGTGATCATATTCAAGAAGCCATAGATAATATGGATATCCATATTCCGCTGGTTAATCTATTTTCTATCCGTATTTAATATGAGTCGAATCAGATAAGTTATTCATTTTTGTATTATCCGTTTTGACCCGTTCATCTCCAACTCAACTCGCCCGTTTATCACCTAGGTGTGTATAGTTATATTTATTCGATCTTGTTCCTACAGCTACGTTAACAGTAAGATAATGATCATTTAAACTCAAGATCATGTTTATTTTGGATATCTGTGTTTTTTTAAGATTCTGCTTTCCTTAACCTAAGGTCTATTCGGAAGCAATCTCTTTACTTTTACAAAGTAAAGTTAAGATCTGTCTATATACTATTCTCTCTAAATTTTACTTGTAGAATTTCATCGAGTATATTATTGTTGTGGTATTCAGAAGACCATGTCCATTGGTGATTATAGGTTACAATTCCGTATTTTAGTCACTTATTACACTCTAATGTACTGCACTTTAATTGAGTTTGAGCTTTAATTGGTAGTGTTTTGCACTAATTGTGTGTTTTATTCCTTGTAGGAGTGATTCCGAGATATGTAAATATTATGGAATGAATTCAAGTGATTTGGAGATTTGAGGTTTGAGTAAAATCCCAAGGAATTAAGCCGGGATCGTGTTCGGGGATCGAGGAAGGACAATTTAGAATGAATGAAGAATCAAACAGGCATATTGCGCACTGTCTGTAAAATGCACATAACTTTTCGATCAGAACTCCATTTATATATGGTTGGAAAGCTAATTCAAAGAATACAACTTTCATGTTTTACGTTTTTTCACATTCCCAATAGAACAGGGTGAAAAGTATGCGTCAAATGCATGGCCGTGCACTAACCGCGCATATGGGGCAGAATGTGTGAAAAGTGCACGGCCGTGCACGTCCTGTCCGGGAAAAGTGTCTTTTTTCGCGTAGGAGAAGGTATAATTGTTTGGGCCCGACCCTAATTGGTATATATACATGAAAAATGGTATTTTGAGTATTTTTGACACCCTTTGGACCTAAAGAGGCAAGAACACACTAGGAGCAAGGCGGAGAATTCTTCTACGAGTTTTTCACTTCCTTCTTCCTATTTCTATTGTTGGTTATGAATTCTAGTATTGTAGTTATGCAAACTATTGTGAATAACTAATTTATTTTCTAAGGTTTTGATGGAACCTATTGGAGGATGATTTTCCTGTTACGTTAATATAGATTTGCTGTAGCTTTTTTCTCGATTTGTTCAATTACGTTTATATCGTGGTTGGTTGAAGGGCTCTCAATCGACTGTACCTATTTAGTGTGTATTACTCGGAAGGGAGTGCATATTTAGGTAGTTGTTGAACAACATCACTTCTAACATATATGAGGGATCAATACGAAGGGTTTAAAGATGAGATTAGGAATAACGAAACCTTGGTGTGATCCGAGTGAGCCGTAAATTAGTGCCAACTAGCGTAATTCGGAAGAATATGTCTAGTAAATTGTAGTAGTTACTGAGGAGAGAATTACGACACTCACAAAGCTCATGATCGATAGAGAAAACTTAATCCTTTTTATAAAACCTAGTTAGGCGTGACCAATTGGTCAGAGATAATTCCAGTAGGACATTTTGCAACATTTTCCTCAAATGGTCAACGATTTATCATAAAATCCATGAATGAGTGGCACCCTTTTTTTTTTTCCCTTTCCGGTATTAGTTTGTGATTGTGAATCGTGTGATGACGTAAGAGGTTTAGTTTTACTTTAAGTGTCCTTTTGATTGCTTATCCACTTTCCTGTTTGACCAAGTTGCTAAAAATTATTTATTTTTAAATTTTTAAAAAAAAAAAGTATTTTTGAACATTGTGTTTGGTCAATTCATTAAGTAATGCGTTTTACAAATTATGTTTGGCTAATTATTCTGAAATATATTTTTGAATATGAAATTACGAAAAAAATCGCAAAAGTTTAATTTGCAATTAGTATTATCTGAAACAGATAAATGAATTTAAATATTTATTATATATATAATTTTAAGATTTTAGTCAATATAAAATATAGTTATATCAAAGCAATAATATTGAGTGTCTAGTATTACTTATTTTTTACATGATGATTTACAATCAAAAATCAAATAGAAAGAATTACAAAAGAGAAAAAAAAAGTAACTCCAGAAATAGACATTAGTCCTATAAATATATCAAAATATATCACTCAATATAAATTAAAAATATACTCTTATAAATCACTATATAAAAAGAGAGATCTATTTATAGTAGAGGGAATATTCAAAGAGAAATAGGAGAAAGAGAATAAAAATATGATAAAATAAAAAAGAAGAAGAAATGCATGGTAAAAAGATAAAAGATAATAGAAATATTAAACTAATGAGAGATAATTTGAAAAATATAAATTTAATGTAAGGATATTTTTATCTTGAATAAATTAACTTTCTGCTTCTACTTCTGTTTCTTGCAAGAAGCTAAGCTAGAATTTGTAGGTTCTCTTCAAAGCCAGAAAAACTATTTCTGTGTTGCTCAAAGCACTTTATCATTTTGGCCAAACATCTCAAATTTTCTATTAAGTTTTTTTTTTGACAAAAAAAAAAAAAAGAAAACTTTTTGACAAAAAAAGGAGAAGAAAACTTTACTTCCTAGAACCTTTGCCAAACATGCTCTTAACAAATTAGGATAAAATAAGACAAAATCCAAATATAATTGGGCTAGGACATTGGCTAACAATTTGGCTTGACGGTCTTATTGCGTAAAAATAGTACGGGCTAACTAGTTTTTAGATTGGTAATTGAAAAATAGTCAGCGTTTGCAAAGTTATTGAAAAATAGCCATTATTTTACTGCAATACGGAAAGTTCCAGCATAATATACTAGAGATTGGTGCACCTGTCACTACAAAAATAGTTAAAATTGTGACGGAAATTTTGTGACAGACAAGTTGTTCACAAAATTGTGACGGAATTTTATCGGATTTGTGTTGGATCATCCTTACATAGCCTAAAATTTGCTAAAACAAATATAATATTTCACAAAAAATTTATTCGTGACGGAACGTAGAGATGGCAAAAATAAATTATCACGAAATTATGGCGGTAAAATAATTTGGCGAAATTCCGTCACAAAATTGTCACAATATTATAAAAAAATATAGCTAATAGAAATTATATTTTTGTGACAGCCGAATACGTCACAAATTTGTGATGTACATCTAAATCCGTCACAAAATTAAAAAATCTTAAAATTGGTAATAATTTTGACAAATGTCTGGCGCTAGTTTTAGAAAATTTTGGACAGTTATTTTGTTTTCCCACCCGTATTTCCCCCCTTACAGCAAAAATCAGTCCAAACCCTTATTTTCTTTTCCCCAAATTCACAGAGGTCTCTTTTCCCCTTCACCTTCAACCATCAGCTCTTTTCCCCTTCACCTTCATCCATTGATTCTTCAATACCTGGTCCATCGCAAGCTTTACTACAAGTTATTCGACTCCCTCATTCTTTTCAGGTTTGCTTCTTTATCATTCTCTTTGTTCATAAATTTAGAAATTTTTTATTTGAATCTGCTTCAACTTTGGTTTGCTCCATTCCTTGTTAGGCTTTGCTCAAAAATGAGTTTGTTGAAGTGAATAACATCAGAACAGGTAAGCAAAAAGTATAACTCTAGAAAATCTTTAAAGCCACATATTCAGTCACGCCGTCTCTCACCTTTTTTTTTTCACTTCTTGTTGTGATTTTTTGTTTGTCGTTAAGTTTAAATTCTTGAATATTCCTGGATTAAAAAATATAAGCTTCTAATCCTAAAAAGTTCAAATTTTTAGTTCATTTTGTTAACCTCATTTACCAAACAGTTAAGAAAAAAAGCTGGATGTTAGTTGGTGTATATATTTTAGCTATGCAGTTTTTGGGTTCCAATTGTTTTGCACATTAAGAATAGTCAAACTCTAGCAAATTAATGATACACTTATATTTTTTATGTTTGAGTATAGAAGTGTTAAGTTATTAATTGGTGAACAATTTCCTGAAACTGTTGCTTCTATTACTTCAGTTCGTGTTGAATATGATGTTGTTTCACTTAATGGTCGTGAACCATTACAAGCTGATGCTAAAATTGGTGATGATGATAAATTACATGTTATTGTTAGAAGATCATCTGCTTCTATTATTTCATCATATAATAAATCACATTTACAGTCAAATAATATGACTCCAAGAGCTTCGAATTTAACTAGTGTTGAGATTTATTCTGTTCAATTGTCTCGTGGTCCGACCCCGAGGGCTTCTAGTTTTAATCAGACTGATTTTTATGCTATGTTTGCTAGTAAAACAGCTAGTCCAAAACATGGTTATACTGATTTATTTTTGAAATTTCATTATTATGTGCTGTTTTAGAGTATTGCAAATCAGATGTAAGATTTTGGAATTTCAGTGCTCAAGCTCTTGTTTTTATTAATTGCTCTTTATCATTATCTTTTTTCATAAATCATCATATAAGTTATAACATATGTTTTATTATTGTCTTGTCAGAGTGTAGAATATGAATTCTAATCGTGAATGGATGTATGCTAGATTGGAAAATGGATTTATTAATCCTAGGTTTATTGCTGGGGTTGAGGAGTTTGTTGCATTTGCTAAAAGTCATCCACAATGCATGGATGGTGAAAAGCTAAGATGTCCTTGTAATCATCATAAATGTCGGAATAGAAATATCTTAGATGAAATTATTGTTATGGTACATCTTGGGAGACACGGTTTTGTACCGAATTATATCGTTGGTATCACCATGGTGAAAGTTATATTCCATATCCAGGAATATGTAATGTTAATGAAGAAGAAATAATTGGTGAAACTCTACAACAAGAAACTCAGAATCCCCAACCTCATAACTCATTTCAATCTATGGTTTTTGATGTTGCCGGGCCATCTTATGATCGAAACTTAGAAGAGGACCCGAATCCAACAACTCAACATCTTTATAATATGCTCAAAGCATCAGAACAGGAAGTATGGGTGGGGAACCCACGCGAACAATCACAGTTGTCTGCCATTGCTAGATTGTTGAATTTAAAGGCAGAACATCATTTTTCTGAAAGGGGTTATGATGACTTATGTCAATTTTTAACAGAATTGATGCCGACTGATAACATAATGACAGATAGCTTTTATAGTACAAAAAAGCTAATGCGAGGCTTGGGCTTGCCAGTAGAGAAGATTGATTGTTGCAACAATGGTTGTATGATTTATTGGCGTGAAGATAGTGAACTTGATAGTTGCAAGTTTTGTAGCCACCCTCGGTTCAAGAGATCAAAACTCAAACGTACCGAGCAAAAAACTAATATTTCCTATAAGAAGATGTATTATTTTCCTTTAACTCCACATCTTCAAAGGTTGTATGCATCTAATTCTACGGCTAAACATATGAGGTGGCATTTTGAGCATGAAAAGGATGGTGTCATGCGTCATTTCTCAGACTCTCCTGCCTGGAAATATTTTGATGCAACACATACACATTTTTCATCTGAAGTAAGAAATGTCAGATTGGGGTTGTGCGCGGATGGGTTTAACCTATTTGGTCAATCAGGACAACAATATTCTTCTTGGCCTGTGATAATTACACCATATAATTTACCACCGGAAATGTGTATGAAAGATGAATACATGTTTTTATCAGTGATTATACCTGGTCCAAAAAATCCTAAACAAAAAATTGATATCTTCTTACAACCTCTCATTGATGAGTTGAATTGTTTGTGGGAAAATGGGGTCCAAACATATGATGTTTCAAGTAAGAATAATTTTCAAATGCGAGCTGCACTGATGTGGACAATAAGTGATTTTTCAGCATACTCAATGTTGTCGGGTTGGAGTACAGCAGGAAAGTTAGCTTGTCCTTATTGCATGGGGGACTCAGATGCTTTTTCTCTACCAAATGGTAGAAAGATCTCGTGGTTTGATAATCACAGAAAGTTCTTACCACCAGGCTATCCCTTTCGTAGGAACAAAAGGTGGTTCAAAAAGGGTAAAACAATACATAAGGTTGTATGTACTGAACAATCGGGTTCAGAAATACTTTGGGAGATTGAGGATTTTGGACTCAAGAAAGTCACAGAACTTGGTGCTGAAGTGATAAATGCTAGAATTTCAAAGAATCATTTATGTGGTTGGAAGAAAAAAAGTATATTTTGGGACTTGCCTTATTTGAAAACAAATCTCATTAGGCATAACCTTGATGTAATGCACATAGAGAAGAATGTGTTTGATAATATTTTCAACACCGTGATGAATGTCAAAGGAAAAACAAAGGATAATGCCAAATCTAGAGAAGATATGAAAGAATTATGCCATCGTCCAGAGTTACATCAAGATGAACGTTCCAAAAAGTATCCTAAAGCTTGTTATATGTTAGAGAATAATGCAAAAGAAGTGCTTTTTAACTGGTTGCAAGAGTTGAGATTTTCTGATGGCTATGTGTCTAACATGAGTAATAGATGTGTCGATGTGTGCAAACTTAAAATGTTTGGTATGAAGAGTCATGATTGTCATGTATCTATGAAACGGCTAATACCCATTGCATTTAGGGAACTACTTCCAGAAAATGTGTGGCAACCTTTGACGGAGTTGAGTCTTTTCTTCAAAAATCTCACATCTACTACAATAAAAGAGGAAGACATGAGACAATTAGAAGCAAATTTTCCAGATACTCTATGTAAGGTTGATCATGGTTTTTCTCCAAGCTTCTTTGACTCCATGTAACATCTTCCTGTTCATTCAGCTTATGAAGCGCGTTTAGCGGGTCCAGTACAAGGCCGTTGGATGTATCCCTATGATAGGTAACTAACTTAATTTTAGGATGTAATGTATGACTAATTACATATTGATATATTTTATTTCTTTTAGGTATCTCCATAAGCTAAAGAAAAATGTCAAAAATAAATCTGAAGTTGAAGGCTCAATATGCAATGCATATTTGGTTGAAGAAGCTTCCTCATTTTGTGCGCACTACTTCAAGCCGCATGTTTCGACAAGGCATAGGAAAGTGCCACGAAATTCAGATCATTGTGGGATTGGAGCAAATGATCATCCAGGAATGCTTTCTATTTTCAAACATGTTGGCGGATCTTTTGGTCGAAAGAAATTCAGGCGATTAGATGATAAAAAATACCATGCAGCTCGTACATATATTCTATTGAATTGTGATGAAGTGAAACCATACTTAGCGTAAGTTTAATAATAATTCAAATATCAATATCGTTTACATTTGATATTGGCGAAATAAATAAGTTTTCTTTCTTTATAGGATTTATGAAGATACCTTGAGAGAAGCTCGGCCATATATTCAAGATAGCGAGATTGATAATAAACTTGAAACAGAGTTTGCATTTTGGTTTGAAAAATATGTAAGTAATAATAGGTTTAATCTATTCTCTTTTTTCCCTTAAAATATAAACATATTCTTAATCCTAACATGCCTAATTACTTTAATGTCAATAGGCACATGATCCTTTATCAAATATTACCAGTCAAATCATTAAAGATCTTGCAAAGGGGCCGTTGCATAAAGTTAAGTCCTTAAATGGACATGTTATCAATGGATACAAGTTTCACACAGAAAAATATGGTTCAAGTAGATTGACGATGAATAGTGGAGTATGCATCAAGGGTTCTAGCCAAAGTGCACATGATATTGATTATTATGGTCGATTGATAGAGATTTTGCGGTTAGAGTACCCTGCATTACCAATTAAGCGAATTGTGTTATTTAAGTGTTCTTGGTTCGATCCTACACCAAAAATTGGTACTAGAGTACATCCACAACACGATCTTGTTGATGTTAACAAAAAAAGAACCTTTAACAAATATGAACCATTTATTATGGCTGTACAAGCTACTCAGGTGTACTATGGAACGTATCCTACTGTAAAGAAGACAATGACTGATTGGCTTGCTATTTGCAAGATAAAGGCGCGATCTGTTGTAGAGGTTGCAGAAATAATACAACAACCCATTGATTCAGCTTTTCAAGAGGATGATACTCAAGTGCATGGAATTGTTGTTGTAGATGAAACACCCCATATGCTGGCTGATCCAGATGGTTCATTCATTGACATAGATGATGTGAATGATAATGAAACTAATGAACCAGAAGTGGAGGAGGGAGCGAAGGAGGGAGAGGAGGAGGAGGAGGAAGAAGAAGAGGAGGAGGATGATGATGATGATGATGATGATGATGATGATAGCGAGTAGTTAGAAATTTTAGTGATGTCCTTTACTTATATTTTGTAATTTATATTGTACATCCTTGTTTTGTATGGACATGTTTTGTAACTATTGTTGTTAAGACTTATGAGTTCTGGTATACCAAATGTTTGTGTATATTTAAATCTGCAAATGTTAAGTAATTGAAACTTGCTTGGATTTGATTAATGCTTATTTAGGTTGCCCACTGTTAATTTTTTTTTTTGTGAATTCAACCTTCCAGTATAGCTCGTTAAGAATGAACGATTCGCCATCATCAGTTCCTAGTACTCCTGGTACTCCAGATGTTTCTATTGGATCTACTACTGGCTCATGCACATCTGGTCGGGCAATCATTTCAGTTGAGGGAGAAAAGTAATAAAATATGCTTTATCTCTTTAAGTACAAATATTACAAAATTTGAAACTATTTATTTTTAATTTTGCTCCAAGTTCGTTCCTAATGGTCATACTATCTCGAAGACTATCACTGAAACCTTCAAGGAGCGACAAGATGCTACTGGTTACTCATGGAAGGATGTTTCTCAATTCACTCGGGACTTCTATTGGCATGAATTTATGGTAGTTATTGGTTGCTATTAAAAGCTTAACTATAAGTAAATATTTTGTATGTATGTGTATATTTATGTCACTGATTGAGATAATTTTTTTTAGAAATTGTATCAGTGGACTGCTGTTGAGAATGCCATAATTAAACACACCTGGAATAAAGTAGCATCCACATTGTACAATAAGAAATTGTATGTCTGGCGAAAAGGTAAAGTCAAGCCTACTTGGGTTCTACAGGATATATGGGATAGCTGGAATGCACATTGGTCCTCCGTGACGTGGCTTGAAAAATCTCCTAAGGCTGCTCAGAACCGGTGCAACGAGACTTGTGGTCCGGGTACTGGTCCTAGCAAGCATACTGGTGGTTCTAGGTCAACAGTGGAGCATACTAGAGACTTGGTATTGCTTTTGACCTTTTAGGTAGAGTAATTGCCTATTAATATGTTCAGTAATAATATATAATTGTATTTACAGGCAGTAAAACTACGTCGTCCACCAAATTCGTGGGATATATTCAAGAAGATGCATAAAAAAAAGGATGGCAACTTTGTTGATGCTAAATCTACGAGCGTTCAAGTGAGTTCCTTGTATTGTATAGGTCTATTTTCACATAACATCAGGCGTTTATATGAAGAAAGAAAAGGTGAATTATTCAAATGCTAAAGGTAAAGTTCCATAACACCTAATATGCCATTTCCAACAATATTGAGTTTCTTTTGGTATTGTAAAAGCAGTAGAATGCGAATAATCTACTTGCAAAATGCAATAATGAAGGTAATGAAGATTTACGTAATTGCAAAATTTTCCAGTGCAAAATGCAATAATGAACAATGTGGTAATTGCAAAATGCAAAATGCAATAATGAACAAAATGAAAAATTTTCCAGTGCAAAAAGATTTACGTTTCTTTTGGTATCTTCCAGTGCAAAATGCAATAATGAAGATTTACGTAATTGCAACAGAAGTATGCGAATAATCTACTTGCTTGTTTGTTGTATATATGAGTATTGATATGCTGAAAATTGTATCAACTTCAGCTTCAGTAAGACTTGAAAGGAACAAGTGTGTTTTGTTCAATAAGTTACTTATTGAGCGATGCCCTTTACATACTATGTATGTATATAGATTGAGTTGTTTGTTGAATCTGAATGCCTGGAGCTGTTAAGATTGTCAAGACTGCATTGTGGATGGCGGATTATTTCACTCTTTTCTTCTTCTAGGCTAGCCAAGTAGGCCAACTGTGCATCAGCTTTATATGGTGCTACAACTAATTCTATACTCTCTGACTTCTAATCAAAAATTAAGAAAAGATAAACTTATGAATGAAATGTCTTTTATGACTGAAAGTAGGCAAGACAAAAGAGATGGTTATTGTGTACCTGAATGAGTTGATGTGCCATAGATGGAGTGACACTCACTGCCCTCTGCACATGAAGCATGAGAAATGAAAAAAAACAATCTAGTAGTATACTTTCAATAACTGTGGTGGCATAGTACTCAGTACATGTATTTCCCACAAGGCTGCTGATGGTTACAATATGTCTAATTTCCTAAGGGATTGGGTCCTCGTCACACGTGATTTATCACATTCAATAACTTTGGCAGTTTTAATGTAGGAGAGGATTTATCACATTCTTTATTTGGGATAATCATTTTATTCTCATAATTGAATGCATGAAAAAATGGAGGTTGCGATGGTTGCTGCTAATTCAAACCTGTCAGATGATACAGAAGAAGTCGATGTGAATAGCATGTACTTTGAGGTTGTGGGTGGAGAAAAGAAACGGCGTGTGTATGGTTTAGGATCTCAATCTTTGACTTTGTATCCAGACTCCAACTCTACCACTTCACGCACTTTACATCCGACACCGGATGCTGCTGAAGAACGCATTAAAGTTCTTGAGGAGGAGGTGTTGCGTATGAGAGAAACTCAAGAGAGGATTCTTCAACAACGGTTAGAGGAAGAGATGCAGCAACGCATCGAGCAAGAGGTGCAGCAACGAGTCCACCAAGAGGTGCAGCAACGCGTCGAGCAGGAGGTTGCACTTTTGAGGCAAGAAAGGAGCAATGGAGGAGCATGAAGAGCGATATGGANTTGCCAACTGATTAAGTGTAATGTTGCTAACTTTTGTTAGTTGAATATGTGGAGCTTGCATATTTAACTTCAAACTTTTGGATAATATATTTAACGTTATGTTTTTTATATTTTGATTGCCATTTTAATTATTTTTGCTTTTAGATAATTAAATATAATTATAATTTATTAAATTTGAAAGTTTTGAAAGTTAAATTTGTGACAGATTTAGTGAGTCACAATTGTGGTACTAACCATTAAATTAGTGACGCCAAATATTCCGTGACAATATTTGTCACAATTTTTTTTTTTTTTTTTTGTGACGAAATATTATATCACAAATGTTAGGGTGGAATAAACAAAATTGTTACAAAAAAATATCGGTCATAAATATTGTGATGGACAGAGTCATCACAAATCTGTCAAAGTTTGTGATGGAATCAAGCACAGGGGCTGCAGGATAATGACGGATAATCCATCACAATTTCTGTCACAAAAAATTGTGACGGAATGCAATTCCATCAATAACAATTTATGACCATGGATTATGAGACGCCCGTGATTCCGTCACAACTCCGTCACAAATGTGAATTTGCGACAATTTGGACGAAATACTTTTTAAAAAATACTTTTGAACGAAAGAACTTTTCAAAAAAAGTAATTTTTGACAATTTGGCCAAACGGATTCTTAGAACGGTGAAAACTCTCTCTTTCTCTCATACTTATTTTTTTTATTTTATTGAAGGTGAGGATGGCCCCATGAATAGTGTGGGGGAAGGAAAAGGCAAAAGAGGGGAGTTCTTTCGGCAGGATTAAAGCTCTTTGATGGGAAGGAGCATCTATACATACAAATAAAAAGACAGTGGAATAACGTCAAATAAATATTTGCACGTATATTTAAATTTTATTCATGTTGCTAGGGAAAGATAATCTCACGGTTGTTTCGGTTTAATTCAGCATATAGATATTTTATTGCTTCAATTTTCACAAAATCTTAACTAATTACTAATTATTATAAGATGAAATTAACATATTACCTAAGCAATATAATGGAAACAAGATATTCACGAGGATTATATACTTATTATATTTATGCATTTTCGCAGCAAACTATTTGTAGTCAAATACGATATATTGAACAAACGAGGGGAATGCATGAACACGACCATGGGGACATGTATGCTTATTTACTTCTCAAAGTTAATATTCCTTCTCAATCCGTCCAAATATAATGTATACATTTTATGAAGAAAGGAAAGTTCCAAATCATATTACAATATAAAAATGTTATGTGGAGTCGTTTCAAATACAACTAGTTCACTATTTTATTTACTAATATAAAAAGAATTTTAAGTTATATATAAATTTTTTTTATACCTATCAGTTCATCCAAAAATATTTACATATAAACCTCCTTAAAATATTACATTTGTAATCTAGAAAATAGTCACGTTACTTGCTATAACAAGTAAAAGTTACTTGATCATGTAAATATTTTTACACTGACAATATATAACGTAAACTCTAGAAAAAATCACGACTCACAGGGTGTGTTTGGTATAACGAAAAATGTTAACTTCTCAAGAGTATTCATAAATAATTTAGATATAATAAAATGAAAACATAAACTTTTGAACCAATAATTTTTTTTACAAAGAAAACTTTATTTTTTGGTGCACGGAGGGGGGG
>ML410092.1:0-56862 GCA_005239525.1 Nicotiana knightiana | reverse complement strand
AGTTTCGCCCAATTCCGAGTTTGACGAGTTAAATGTTTCCCGGTTGAAATAGAAGTCTCCTACACGGTTAGGGTTTGCCCTAAGCCTATAAATAGACTCCTAAAACAAAATTAAAAGAGGTAATTTCGTGGATTAACAGAAGACGAGAAGAAAATTCCATTGAAGAGCAAGAACACGATTTCTACAATCTAGTATTTCTTACTTTATATTTCAATTATGCAATTGTTTGTAGTTTTGTTTCGTTTAAACATGAGTAGCTAAGTTTTAATCTAGGGTTTTGGTAGAACCCGTTGGGGATGAATTTCTTTTGATATTAATATAGTTTGATTATTATTCTCTATTTGTTCAACTACGTTCTTATTGTAGTTAATTGAATGGCCATCAATTAGCTGTGCCTATTTAGTATGTATCTACTTGAGAGAGAGTGCATATTTAGGTAATTGTTTGAACAACACCACTCCCAGAGTATAGACGAAAGTCATAACCGAGGGTTTAGAGGTTGGATTAGAGATAACGATACCTCGGGTGCAATCTAAAGTGAACTGTATTGCGATCTAGCTAGCGTAACTTGAGAGAGTGCGTCTAGTAAATTATCATAATTACTCGAGAGAGATTTATGGTAGATAGAGAGTTCATGATTGATTGAGACGATTAATTAAGCTATAAGAAGTATCGGAGAAAGAATTCACCAACGGGGGAAACCATAACCTTAGACCTTTAATATTATTGTTTACATTAAATTGTTAGATTAATTACTAGTTGATTATTTTGTGAGTAGAATTAGTTAAACAACACAACTTGATATTCAAAAATCTTAAGAAACTTGATTAAACACCAGTTTAGTATTTAATAAACTCGATTGATACGTTCAATTCCTCGTGGGATCGACTTTGGTCTTAATACCCCAGATTTATATTTGCAACGCCCGTTTAGTCTTTATAGAAGACATAGTTGAGCGTGATCAGTGCACTGAGTATTTTTGGCCTGGCTCATCCCATGGCACCGTATAATAGTTATTACGGATTGATATCCGCATGTCTATTAATGTGGTAAATGTGAACATGTTAGGAATCATGTTAAGTATAAATGATAAGGCTTCACGTCGAAAATTCTGAGGCCCGAGTGGTCGTATATTACTATCTCATTTTGTGATTATTTGATTTCATTTACTCAGTCATGTTATCGCATATCATTTCATATCTCAGTCACAGTATTGTTAATTATATGCATATTTATCATTGTTTCGGGCTGATCTATGCAGTTGTGATCCATGTGAGTGAGACTGGAAAGTAATGACTGAGTGAGCCGAGAGCCTGTTGTTGAGACAGCTATGAGATCGGACTGCACACCGCAGCGATACTTTAAGCATGCCTTCGTTGGTTTGATATAGTGCTTGGACCAATAGGTCCCATCCAGAGTCTTTACACCCCTAGTGAGCACATTGATATTGAGGGATGGATCTTTCCTGGACATGGACCTTGTCCGAAGTTGATGATATGTGAGGTATGGATCGTCCCTGGACATGGATTTTGTCCACGTGTTGTGTTCCGGAGATGGATCTTCTCTGTGGCGGCTGGATTGGCCATTTCCCTCAGTACCAAGTGACTACAGTCATGGACCTTCCTGGGCTTGAGAGCCATATACGGTACTGAGTGGACTGTCGTGTGACGGTTATGAGCCCTATGTGCATTTCCACACTGGTTTCATATATTTATATGATGGCATGTAGAGTATTTCGGCATACTTGGTACATTTTATATATTTTCTGATAAACTGTTAGCATGTCTAATTTTTGTAAGTTGTTTATTGTAAATCCCGAGATTTAGTCTATCACTACCTTTCAGCATATAGGTTGGGTTCGTTACTAACTGCTTTGGTGTACTCACATTACCCCCTGCACCTTCTTTGCAGATCCAGGTACACCGGGACCTGGTAGTGGATACTGAGCAGCTATCAGAGTTTCTTCAGAGTAATCAAGGTAGCAGCTGTCGATCACAACCTCGTCTTCTCCTCCTTTATCTTCCTGTCGCACTTTTATTATTGTGGACTATGTTGTCATTTCCTCTATTTTTATATTTGTACGTTGTGGTAGCTCGTGACTTGGTGACACTAGATCCGGGGTTGGGATTGGAAATTGTGTTTTAAAAGTTGTTAACCTTCAAATGGATTATTATAAATTTTCTGCTTCTAAATTTATCAATTTTAAAAAAAAATTAAACTTGGATTCAACGAAATGTGTGGCTTGCCTGATTCCACGATAGGCTCCATCACGACTAAGGATTTGGGGTCATGACACTAGCGTTCGCAAATGCGAATTCCAGTTAATTAAGGTAAATAATTATTAGTTCTTCATGTGTCGCATCGCGTTATAAGTATTGTGAAGGTTTGAATGAAGATTATTGTTAACGTGAAGTTATTTAATGATTCTGTAATTTACTATGAACAACTATTAAGATCATGTTGAACCAAAATGGTGTTCTATTCAAATGGTCGGACGAGTGTGGGTTGAACTTTCAGAAGCTCAAGATTGCTTTGACTACGGCGCCAGTGTCGGTGTTGTCCACACGTTCAGGATCGTACACGATGTATTGTGATGCATCTCGAATTGGACTTGGTGCAGTAGTGCAAGATGGCAAGGTGATTGCATATGTATCTCGGCAGTTGAAAGTCCATGAGAAGAATTATCCTATTCATGACTTAGAGTTGGCAGCCATTGTTCACGCATTGAGGATTTGGAGACAATATCTTTATGGCGTGCCATGTGAGGTTTACACGGACCATCGTAGCCTCCAGTAGTTGTTCAAGCAAAAGGATCTTAATTTTAGACAGAGGAGATGGTTAGAGTTATTGAAAGATTATGACGTCACTATATTGTATCATCCGGGAAAGGCCAATGTGGTGGCCGATGAATTGAGTAGGAGAACAGTAAGTATGGGTAGCATTGCATGTATTCCAGTTAGTGAGAGACCGTTAGCTTCAGATATTCAGACATTGGCTAATCAATTCGTGAGCCTCGATATTTCGCCCAACCATGTCCTAGCTGGTACAGTTGCTCGATCTTCCTTATTCGAGCGCATCAGAGATCGGCAGGATGATGACCCGCACTTGATGGTCCTTAGGGACACAGTTCGGCACGGTGGTGCCAAGACGGTGATAGTTGGAAATGATGGTGTTTTGAGAATGCGGGGTCGTATATGTGTGCCTAATGTTGATGGGCTTCGTGAGTTGATCCTTGAGGAGGCTCACAGCTCTAAGTATTCTATTCACCCGGATGCTGCCAAGATGTACCAGAACATACGACATCATTATTGGTGGCGAAGGACTAGAAAAATGGTCCCTAAAGGTCTGGTTCTAGTCCTTAAATGTCATTAACGACTGTAAAGATCTGGTCGCTGCCCATCGCTATTGGGATCCGCCGCTAAAGCTTAATAACGACGAGGTTACATTTCCTGTCCTAAAATGTTTTGCGACCAGTCAAACTCTGGTCCTTAAAGTGCTTTTGAGGAGCAGATTTTTAGTCCCTAAACATGGATAAATTGGTGCCTAAAAACTTTTAGCGACTAATTTTACTGGTCCATATATTTGTACATGCTTTTTAATTTTCCTAATTTTAAAATATCATACAATTTTTAATACAGACGATGAAATGCATATAGAAAATTCTCCATAATTAATAGGCTGCTTTCATATATATATATATATATAAACCATGATACATATGTCATAATATTGTTTACACAATCGCTTATCGCAAAACACTAACATCCCTATAATACACTGTATTGACCAATAGTCCTAGCAAAATGATAGCCAACTCGTGAACATGTCATGTCTTCAAAACCGCATCTCTTGAAAGTCATCAAATCCTGTAAAACTTACAGAATAATTTGTCTTTAGAAGAACTATAAAGCTCGACTACAAAAATTGGTTAAACAATTTTACCGTTAATACAATTCTAACAATGGCTTAACCAGTCACCACAATAAAGTTCATATTCATCAAGTGTAAGTATATATACTTCAAAAATCAAACATCAACATGCAAAGGGGCTGCAATAATACAGACAATAATGATCAGGGAACACACACAGACACACACACACATATATATATATATATATATATAATTCTAGAGTAATAACTCATTTGAGTAATCAAAATCAAGACGATAAGAAAAACTAAACAGATTATAATAGATTTTGATATGAGAAATTACCACATTCTATTTGCAGAGAATACTTGAGATGAATGATACACAACGTTATGTGAGCTTTTCTTAAGTTTAAAGAAAACTCAACAGAACATTCATTCTTTCAGTATTGTAAGGGAGTATATTTTATGTCTGCTTCATTCTTCCTATCCTTGGAAGCTTCTCTAAGCCACTTTGTTCATAAAACCAGTGTTCTTCTCCTAAGGGAAATCAACAACAGAAAAGATAAAATAGCATAACATAAGCAACTAAATGTACTTAAAAAATAACACCTTCATGAGATGTTATTAACAACATCACTTATGCTCCTAGTCGTTTCAAATAGACAATAGGAAGCAACATATCAACCAAATATTTGTACCTCAATCCTAACCCAAAGCTCATAAGCTGAATAATGATCCCATCATTGTAGTACCATCAACCGTCGCACTGAAAGAACTTAGTGATTTGCTAGCATTCATAATCTGAAGGTACATGACTTTTCGAACACTATAAACAGGATGCAAGGCAAATAAGAAAAAAAATTATATTCAATAATGTTAGGTTGCTCACAAACGATTACAGAATTGGCTGGAGAAGTGTTAAAGCATATATATAACTATTAAGGGAAACTCTCCATAAATGTATTCTCATAATCTTTTTGCAGTTGTTTGAGTGCTCCAAAATGCTGTAATAAAGAGTGATGTATCGACGTGCTACATCTTATTAGCACTATATAATACAGTATCATCCGTCATATGACTAGTTTTGTGTTGTACATACTATACAGAGAGTGTTAACAAGGATTATTCTCTTACTATATTTTATACTAACCAGACATAGAGTAAATTTCCTATCTAAGTCATCATTAGAGCTTAGAATCATTACCTAATTAATGTTAGAAGAGAAAACTCATATAGGAAAGAACCTAAGTGTTATTGTTTATACATGTCCAAAAATTCAAGAAAAGATTCTAATTAAAGAGCCTTTATCAAAAATCATTTATACCTTATCATTCATGACAACCTTTCTTATCCTGGTTTCATTACCAAGTTTCATAGCATCACCCAACCCACCACTCTAGAGGAGGGGTTCTAACTTTTTACAACCTTACTCATTTATTTGTCTATCACAAATATAAAGCTTTCTTCTTTGGTTTCTTAAATAGATAAATGTGAATCATCAAAACATTTGGGTATCGCTTCACAAATCCAACACCATATCATCCACTGCCTCTGGTTTCTTAAGATTTTTAGAGGCTTAGAAAATACATTTAATGGTATACGCTTTCCTAATGCTACATAAATAGACTCTTTCTCATTTGGAAGTTGAGAAATCGAGTTCATTTGCAGCGTACATAAAAATAAAGCTATGTGAATATTATGTTTACTTCAAATGTGTAAGAAAAAATATCTTTCAACATACAATTGAAGCTTAACATGAGTTGTAACAATCCGACCGGTCGTTTTGCATTATCAGACCCCGTTCTCCTAAATGAAACTTCTCATAGCTTCTTATTGTGATTTATGACTTGCGGGGACGGGTGGTTCAGGATTCGGAAGTGTTTAGAGTGATATAGGAACACTTGGTTCCCTAAGGTTGGCCTTTAAGGTCAAGTTTGACTTCGGTCAATATTTTGAGTAAACGACCTCAGAATCGAGTTTTGACGATCTCGGTAGCTTTGTATGATGATTTCGGACTTGGACGTATGTTCGGAATGGGTTTTGGATGACCCGGGAACATTTCGGCGCCAAATAGCAAAATAAGAGTTTCCTTAAGTTCATATTGTGGTTTGGGATGTGTTTTTGTGTTATCGATGTCCAAACGAAGTTTAGAGACCGGGAATAGCTCCGTTATGTTATTGACGACTTGCTCGCAAAATTTGGGGTCATTATGAGTAGTATAGGTCAGTTCGGCGTGTTTTTAGGGAATTCTAGAAACTTAAAGTTCCTAAGTTTGATTCTAGGGGTTTTGAGGTAGGATTTGGAGTTTTAGTGTTGTTTTGGGTGTTCCGAAAGCTCGAGCGAGTTCGTATTATGATTTGGGACTTGTTGGTATATTTGGGCGGTGGCTCGGTTGGGCCCAGGTGCTTCTCGGGCACCAAACGAGGCCAAAAAACCAGCTGAAGCAGTTGTTGGTGCACCTGATCTGGTGTGACCGTAGGTGCGGTTGCCCAGTCGCAGGTGCGAGACCGCTCATGCGGTCCTTGCCTCGCAGGTGAGGCTTCAGGTGAGGCTGCCCATTCCTCGCAGGTGCGAGCCCATGCCCCTTGTCCCATTTCCGCAGGTGCTAGCATTTACTCGCAGGTGCGGTCCTTGAGCCGCAGGTGCGAAACCACAACTGGGCAGTGTGTTTTAAAATGGGACTTAAACCATTTTTGGACATTCTTCTTCTTCCTTGGGGTGATTTTTTAGCATACAAGAGAGACAAACGACCTAGCCATTTTGAGGTAAGTAATTCCTACCATAAACTTAGTCTAATACTTGGATTCTTAGGTAGGTTAACTCTTTAATTAGTGGAAATTCAAGGGTTAGAGTAAAAACCCATGTTTTATAGAAATTGGGAGAATCACCAAGGAATTTTCCATGAAATCATACAAAAACTATATATTAATAATTCTTCGGCTATGGGTAATTAATTCCTTCAAAAATTTTCGGATCCGAGCATGTGGGCCCGGGGGTGTATTTTAGGATTTTTCCGAAGTAAGGTGAAATAACTAAATAAATAGGATAATTCCATACCTTTGAGTATAAATTGATATATTTGTATAACATTTGGCCACTTTCGAGTCAGTGGGTGTCGAGTTTGGAGTTTCGGGCGCGTTCTTGACCCGAAGAGTAGGTTCGACACGAGGTGAGTCTCCTTTATAACCTTGTAAGAGGAAATTGTCCCCCTAGGTGATTTAAATGACTATGTGCTAATATTTGTGGGGGCTACGTACGCACAAAGTGACGAGAGTCTGTACATAGCGACTATTATTGTTATGTCCGGGTAGTTAGGCCTACACCATGCTTTGTGTTTTTCCTTGAAATGAACTATATGCTTGATGAATAAATGTTATATGCAGCTTTGTTCCCCTAAGATCATGGAATATTGAGAATTTTAAAGGAATTGTTCACTGAAAAGTAAANTTATTTCCCCCACTCTCATGGGATCAGGCCGTACGCCATGGCGAGATTGAATGATATATTATGGTTCGGGCCGTTTGACCCTCGGCAGTGCACATATATGATCATTATGATGGCTTAGGCCGGTTGTCCTTATCCTCTATGCGCATGCCAAATTGTTAATGATTTTAATGGATATTGAGTGTGCAGATATTTTAAAAAGGAAAATGAAGTAATAATTGTTTATTACTTCCAATATTTATTTGAATTACAATTATCTTTAATGTTTACTGTTTTCATCATCCTCGTATGCCTATTACTGATATTATATCTTGTTTAATTATTTTGTTGGACCTTATTGAGTGTCAAGTCGACCTCTCGTCACTACTGCTTCGAGGTTAGGCAGGATACTCAGTGGGTAAATATTTTTTTATGTACTCATGCTACGCTTATGTACTTAATTGTACAGGTTCTGAGGCTGGTGCATCTGGTTATCAGTGAGTATAGACTGGACCTGACTTCACGGTGAGCTGCTTCTCCTGACGATCCTCGGCACCACCATGGAGTTTCTTTTGTTATTCCCGTCTATTTCTTCCAGACAGTGGGACAGTTATATTATATCTTTTGTACATTCTGTTAGTATGCCCGTAGGACTAGTGATAGTAGTTCCTGGCACACACGTAATAGTTATTATGGTTTGCGGGTCTGTATATATATATTGGCTCACGCCTCTTTATGACTGATTTTCGTTAAATTGGCTTATTATCTTTTTCAATTAATGTTTTGAACTTTAAAAACTTAGCACGTGTTGCGATGTTTAATCAAATATGGGAAAAATCCTTAGTAATCTGAGTGTGGGCTTGCCTAACCCCGGTGTTGGGCGCCATCACGACCTGAGTTTGTATTTTGGGTCGTGAAAACATGGTATCAGAGCTCTAGGTTCACGTAGGTTTCACAAGTCACGGGCAAACCTAGTAGAGTCTTGCGGATCGGTAAGGAGACGTCTGTACTTATCTTCGGGAGGCTATAGAGTGTTAGGAAACCTCTCCTTATTCTCATTCTATTGTGCAGTCGATGGTTTACTAAACCTCACTCTTCTATTCTCTCAGAGATGGTGAGGACGCGTGCATCCGATGTTCCAGACCTAGGAGGGGCCGCTACCCCCGTTGTCCGAAGTGATGGTAGAGGCAGGGGGAGGACACCGGCCCGAGGTAGGGGACGAGGGCGTCCCAGAGCTATTCCAGTTGCACCACCACCAGAAGATCCTACAATAGAGGAGCAGGGTGAGGTGCCCCCTATTGATACCCAATTTTTCCTCAAATTATTTTTAAATTTGCATATATACCTTCAAAATCAAGTTGTTTAACAATTGGTGTTTTTCAATAATTTTCTCATATTTTTATAAATTTATTTATAATTTATCCAGTATTTTTATCTCTAATAATTAATTGTAAATTGCATTACAAATTATTTCAAAGACATCTCTTGACTTAATACATTATTTTTGGCCTTGTTAAGATCAAATTATTTCACAATCGATCAAATTGGCACATTTTGGCTATAATTGCAATAATTTTGCAATTATAGCCTAACCATATATTTTTATGTTATTTCTATCCAATAACTGGTCATTTATATTTTTAAATACTGATTAACCATTTTTATTTTTATTTCTTAATCACCAATTTCATTCTTCTGATTATTAGTTATTTTAACTAATTTTAATTGAGCATTTAACCTTTTAGTTGAGTATTTAACAACTAGCCACATTTTATTTAAATTCTAGCCCCCAATTAAATCCAAACCCACCAAATTAAACTAGCCCAAAATACCCTAGCCCAGACCATATCCTACCCGGCCCAACCCCAAACCAATGTGAGTCGTTGATCAAAATATATCAATGGCCCAGATTTCTATTACCTTAATTAAACCCTAATGACTACCCCCCCCCCCCATTTAATTTCCACCCCTCTCGTTCTCTCTCAACCGGTCTCTCTACTTCCATCTCTCTCTCTCTCTCTCTAGTCTCTTCTAGAGATATCCAGTCTCTTCTTCTGCGATGAAGATGGATCGTTTTCTCCGGCTACCTCTCTTGCCGGAAACCATGGGTCCTCACTCCTCTTAACTTCATGGCTCCCTCCTACACCGGGTATCACTGTCTGGAGGTCCTTAGGAGATCCTAAAGCGGTTCACCTCACCCCATGACTGTTCATGCCTTCTCAGGCCACCATTGGTCTGTCCGAGTAAGATCTTCCCATCTCCGGCCAAAACCTATGGTTTCTGAGCCGATTTTCTCTCCTTTTCGGTTATCTCATTGAAGCCCTAACTGTTGGCTCTCGATTTCTTAAGATCTATGACCGATCTGGATGTATTCTGAGTTATTTTTGCTAGTTTCTTTAAAGATGCTGAGTTTTCATTAAAAATGACTCTTAATCTTCAAGCTAGGGTTTCTTAACACCTTTCTGAAAAAAGAATGATTTTCTTTCTGATTTGAAGTATTATTCTATAATTTCTACTATGTTTGCACGATTTATTTGTGTTTTTCCTTCATCTAACTTACTATGTTGGAAACACTAAGTTGCTTTACCTTATTCTTAGGATTCTGAGTCTGTTTTGATAATTTTGTTCGTTTAATCTGTATGTGTACATGTTTCCCACGAATGTTCTGATCTTTTCTGTGACTTTAGCATATTTTGTTCATTAGGGTTTCTGATCTTTGTATCCTCTGTTCGTATCATTTTTACTCAGTTATTTCCTTTAATCACTTTACTATGTTCTAATTTAAGTCCCTGATTCATGTGATTCTCTTAGCTTACTTTGCCTATTCTTGCTTATGCTATGTTTTCTCTGTTCAGTTACAATACTTTCCTTTGGTTAATATTGCCTTCTAACGGAATCCCAGATTCCCTGTGATTAGTACCCTCTATTTTCGACTGATTTCAATCTTTAAAATAGTCTCTTGCCTTATTTTTGGTTAATTATGCTGTCAACTGATTCTCAACATTTGTTTCCTAAATTAGGACTTATGAACCTAGCCTAATTACCAGCTCTATACTTACAATATTTTGAAGTATTTTCTTTATTTGTTATGTTCCAATCATATGTTGATTTGCTTCCTTATTGGTTACCTGTTCTTACCGTTGGAAAGTTAACCCCTTAATTAGAGGAAGCACTTAAACTGATTGACTCTGATCCCTTTGATTACTGCATGACTTTGTTTTGCACCTTATTTACTACTATTTTAAAAGATATATAGACCCCAACCTCTTATTTTTAAAGAAGACACGAATTGATCTATTCAAATATCTCTCTCACAATTAAAAAAAACTCTCTGCTCTCTCTCTCTCTCTTATGTGCTAGTTACTGCTATTCTGGTTAGCCGGTTGCAAGCCAAGGCTAACTATTGATCATCTCCTACTTCCTATTTGTGTTACTGCTTTCTTCACTTCACTGGTATGTTCTGATTTAGATTTCAGTCCTCAAACCAACATGTTTCTATTACTGTTGTAATTCAGTATGTTTCTAATTCGCTTTTACTTATTATTCAACATGTATCTAGGATTCTGAACTCCATTCACATGTTAAGTTAGGCTTTACTTGTTTATGACCAGCATGTTTCTGTATACTTAGCACCTGCTTCTTACGTGAATCTACATGTCTATGACTGGTACATTAGTTTAATCATGGTCTTAGTTGTTTTGGTGTTAATCTAACATAGTACTTTACTGTACCCCTAATCCTCTGAACCCTTAGGAGTTTCTGATTGCATGCCTATATGTATGTCTGCCTGCTACATGTTTGCCTTCATATTCTCTGTATTTGTCCCTCAAATCCCATTACCCCTATTTGTGATTGTTGGACTATCCCTGGTCGTTTGTGTGATGTTGAACTTCCATTCCAATCAAATTTCCATCTTCAAAATTGTTTTCTTACTTACCCTTTCTCAAAACTGTTTTCTAACTTAAACCCTTTTAAAAAATAAAAAGCACTCTCACATATACTCTTAGAAATCTAGGTTCTGCCCCTTTTGTGAGAGCATTGCCTTGGGAACTTTGAGCTCCCTCTGAACTTTGACACACAGAGGCTGGCCATTCCAAACTGCACTTGCTCTATTTTGGCTATGAAATCTGGGTGTGAGCACTACCCGGGAGCCCTTGAGGTCCTTAGGGAACTCCGACATACCTGTATTATGAGAAAGTTGTGAAATAATACCTGACATTGAGGACCTAGAGACTTGAGCCTATTATGTAGGCTCCCTATAGTTAACTTCTTATTTTCCTTCTATTTCAGTTGTGTAATTCATATTCAATGGCCTGTAATAATTAATTGTAAACAACTCCGGGATCAGATAGTGAAAATGGGTAGGTGATATGCATGTTGTAGTATAACGAAGGGTAGAGACCATTTTTATAGGTTTATTATCTCTCTATGCGCAATAGCAACCATGTTTAGGTACACCATGCCATGAATTAGATATCATTCTACTTAGGATGTATGTGTATTCAACATCTCATCTACGCTTAGAAATCCTGCCTATAGGATAAACAATAAAATAAGTTGATATTGCGTGATTCTGCCCATGTTCAGAAATTTCACTAGAAGTACTGTCTTAGGATAAATAAACTGCAATCACGTCTCATCATGCTATACACGTAGAGATCCTTTTTCAGGTAAACAACGATTAAAATTTGTCGCCTATGCTATTCCTAAAACTGTGCATAATGCTCCGATTTTATGTGTATTTAGAAATCCTGTTTAAGTTATTATGCATCATGCTGCATTAGATATCATGCTATAGGATCGTATCTATTTAACTGCATTTAGTCTAAACACAAAACAGTCCCCTATTCTCAGCAGCTGGTAATTAGTCTTTGTACGTCTTCACACCCAGAATCGCATGTTATTAGCTATAAATAACCTTGAGTCATTAACAAATCTGAATAACTGTCGCATGTTATCCAACACTTAGGCAAGCCTTAGGTAACAAACTTTAAAAAATAAAAATCAGAATTGTCGTTGTGATCATGTTTAACTGTCAGCATGCTTAAAACCAGTACACAAGCCTAATTAAGACTTCCTCTCTAGGTTATGCAATAATTTGTCTTTGTGTTATCACCTAGATACCATGCTTTAGGATTCTGAATTAATATGGACCTTAATTGTGTATGAGAAATGTTGCTTATGTGTACTGTGTGTGGAGGAATATTTGAGCCTTTATCTGTTTTCTATGCTTTCCTTTATCTGCAGTCCTACTTGTTTTGTTATCTGTCGCCTTAAAATTTTACCTTTAAAACCTGAGGGTCTTCCTAGCACCTTTTTTAGGATAGGACTCCTAATTTCTTCCGGGACTGATAAGAAGGGACGGGTAACAGAATGCGATAGAGGTCGAGATCAACACTCGTTTTTATAACCTTACTGGATGGGAAGGGTAGAATATGGATATGATGACCGGTGCGCTAATACCACGTGTAGCCCCTCTTCGAGGAGTGATTACCGGGTATTGCATTGATGTGATCCATATTATTATAAACCTAGGACACCTTTTATATGCTTAGCTTGTAATCCTTTTCGAAAGCTAATCTTCTTTACTTAAATTCCTTTTTTATTTGAGCCTTTACTTGTTATTTGCTAATTGTACAAATTCACGAAACCATTTGGCCGGGAACCACACTTGTGGATCCTAAGGGGTGCCTAACACCTTCAACTTAGGATAATTTCAAGCCCTTGCTCAAATCTCTGGTTAGCAACATAGTTGTAATTTAATCCCTTATGTGCCCTAACGCATCGTTAAAACTGTTAGGTGGAGACTCTTCAAAATATGCAAATCCCTTTCCCAAAAGGAAAGAGTCGTCCCAACCAATGTCATAAACCCGATCTCCGCGAGAAAAAAGGGGGCGCGACAGCATGGCGACTCTGCTGGGGATATCCAGGCTTTTACCATTGCAAATTGTTTCGTGAATTTGTGCCTTTATGTTTGTTTAAATACATGCACCCTTTCCTCTTCCCTTTACATGCAATTAATGGTTTACTTCAGGTACTTACTTTTCCTCAAAGATGAAACTGACATGTATCTTTGTTTTCTTTTGTAAATGCTTTAAATCATTACTGTTGTTTTTACCGCTTTCTTTAACGTGCAAATACGTGACAACTTGTTTTAATACTTATTATTGCATAATCATGCTCATCATTCATACTCCACTCGTGCCAAACAAAATACTATAGCAACGCTTGATGAGTAGTTGCGCTCTTCCTATATTATTACCCACTAAATTCGGAAAGGCTTATTTGCGGTAAAACTAGTCAATCAGCGCTGCAGTCGACGGTTCCGTGCCTTTCCCCCTTGAGTTGTCCGCTCGAGGGTACTAGTCTATAAACCCATAGAAACCTTACTCCGTTATGTTATTTCATGCTTCATGGTCAAACCTAGCCGGGTTAATATATCGTCCGCACAAATACCCTTTAAGACAGCCGTATCCAAAAGTCCACCGGGTTTTTCATAATCCCAACGAATACAATCACGTTATATGCATTTATTTGGAGAACTAAATGATTGTATGCTAATCATAAGTGTATAAATAGTCGAGTCTGGTGGGGGTAAGGGCCTAACTATGTTTGTCTTGCAGAATATGAGGCACGAAGTCCCTAGATTCGGCATGGTCAGCAATATCCGTCCAAAGCTCCTGAACTGATGGGAAGACCTTTCCTCTAGTGATAAGAAACACGTCAAGAAATACCTACTGCTAGGACTGCGTGAGCTAACAAACCTGTTCGATGGGATCAAGGGTGACGAATCTGGGAAGTTCCTTCTGGGACCAAATAGGATATGATTTCCTTTTTTTTCGTTCTTATCAGTGTAATAAGGCCAATGGCCATTAGTGACTTTATTTCCTGCTTACTATTTTAGTGTAGTTTTGGATTCGTCTATTTCTACATTAATGAAATGAGGCATTTTTGCATCTAAGTTCTCCAAATCAACTTGCTAGGCGTACCTCGGGCACAAAAGAGGTCCCCAAATTAGGACGCGCTTTACATTCCCGCACTATGTGTTTAAATACCACAATACTTTTTATAATCCTCACTGACTTGGATACTTTTGTTTTTGTTTTCCTCTTTCTTTATTAATTTATTACCCTCCCCAAAGGTTAGTTCGTGCATTCTGGCATCGTCATCATCTCACACAAGATCCAGGGCCCGACGAGTCCCGGGGTAGCAAGGCTAAAACAAGCATTACTTACTGTTTTATTTACTAAAATGATTTTCCCTTTTCGCATTTTTTTAGTTCCTGCAATAAGATCCTCAATGTTCAAAACAATTATCCAATTTATCAAAAGCATTTTTTTTATTTTTCTTATGAATCAATATTTATTGCTATTTTTTTCTCTCATTACTTTATTTATACAACATTACTATTTCTTTTCTTGATGAACCGATGATTGTGACATACAATGAGACAACGCCGCAAACAGACATTGATTCAGATGAAGACGACATACCTGATGAGATTGTCAAAGAAGTTGAGAACTTTGAGAACAAACCTAAGTCCAACCTGGATGAGACTGAAGGTATCAACTTGGGAGATTCAGAGAACGTCAAGGAGACTTACATCAGCATTCATTTGTCTCCATCAGATTAGAAAGAATACACAGAGTTTCTACAAGAGTATGAGGACGTATTTGTATGGTTGTATGATGACATGATTGGTCTAAGTACGTCTATTGTGGCTCACAAAATGCCAACCAATCTAATGTGTCCACCGGTGAAACAAAAGCTCAGAAAGTTCAAACCCGACATGAGTTTGAAAATCAAAGAAGAAGTTACCAAGCAGATCAACGCTAAAGTTCTCCGGGTAGTGGAGTACCCGACATTGTTAGCCAACATTGTACCTGTGCCGAAGAAGGACGGGAAGGTCAGAGTCTGCGTCGGCTACCAGGATCTCAACCGGGCCAGTCCGAGAGATGACTTCCCCTTTCCAAATATACACATTCTGATTGATAACTGCGCTAAGCATGAATTGTAGTCCTTCGTGGATTGTTTCGCTGGTTACCACCAGATTTGGATGGATGAGGAAGATGCTGAGAAAACGGCGTTCATCACACCATGGGGAGTGTATCGTTACATGATGCCATTCGGCTTAAAGAATGCAGGGGCCACCTACATGAGGGCCATGACCACCATATTTCATGACATTATTCACAAAGAGATCGAGGTGTATGTGGATGATGTCATTATCAAATCAAAGAAAGTTGATGATCACATGGAGAATTTGGGGATGTTCTTCAATAGATTGCGAAAATACAATCTGAAACTAAACCCCGCAAAATGTGCATTCGGGGTTCCTGCTGGGAAGTTGTTGGGATTTATTGTAAGCCGCCGGGGAATAGAATTGGATCCGTGAAAAGTCAAAGCCATTCAAGAGCTACCACCGCCAAGGAACAATAAAGATGTGATGAGTTTCTTGGGGAGGCTTAATTACATCAGACGGTTTATAGCATAGTCTACAGTCATATGTTAACCAATCTTTAAGATGCTAAAGAAGGACGTTGCGACCCAGTGGACCGACGATTGTCAAAAGGCTTTCGACAGAATCAAGAAATATTTGTCAACACCGCCAGTCCTAGTACTGCCCGAGCCAGGCAGACCTTTGTTACTCTATCTTGTAGTGTTAGATGAAGCTTTCGGCTGCATTCTGGGGCAGCACAATGAAATAGGAAGGAAGGAACAAGCTATTTATTACCTCAGCAAGAAGTTCACTCTATATGAGGCCCTGTATTCTCTATTAGAGCGTACCAATTGTGCTCTAACTTGGGTCACCCAAAAGCCGAGGCATTACTTATGTGCCTACACAACATATCTCATATCAAGGATGGATCCATTAAAGTACATCTTTCAGAAGCCCATGCCCAGTGGCAAGCTAGCCAAGTGGCAAATCCTGCTGAGCAATTTCAACATTGTTTACATGACTCTGAAGGCAGTTAAAGGACAAGCTCTTGCAGACCATCTATCTGAGAATCCCGTAGACGGAGGATACAAATCTCAAAAAACATATTTTCCTGATGAGGAGGTATCATTCATAGGAGAAGACATTGCAGAAGACTATAATGGTTGTAGGATTTTCTTCGATGGAGCGGCAAACTTCAAGGGAGTCAGGATAGGAGCAATCCTAGTATCAGAGACCGGTCAACATTATCCGATATCCGCCAAACACAGATTCCCTTGCACCAACAATATGACCGAATATGAAGCCTGCCTCCTGGGGCTCAATATGGCCGTTGACATGAACATCCAGGAACTGTTAGTGATCGGTGATTCAGACTTGTTGGTACATCAGGTACAAGGAGAATGGGCAACAAAGAATTCCAAGATACTGTCGTATCTGCACTACATACAGGAATTAAGAAAGAGATTCACAAAGATAGAGTTCCGGGACGTCCTTAGAATCCAGAATGAGTTCTTTGACGCATTAGCTACTTTGTCCTCAATGATCCAGCATCCGAACAAGAATTCATTGACCTTGTTCCCATAAAGATCCATAATTAGCTAGCTTATTCTGCCCATATCAAAGAAGAACCAGACGGAAATCCTTGGTTTCATAACATCGATAAGTACTTGGCAAAAGGATAATACCCCGAGCTTGCGAATTCCACTTAGAAATGCACACTTCGGAGACTGTCCAATAATTTCTTCCACAGCGAAGGAATCCTGTATAGGAGGACTCCCGAGTTGTGGTTATTAAGGTGTGTTGACGCAAAAGAAGCATAAAAAATGCTGGAAGAAATTCATGTTGGGACCTGCGGCCCACATATGAATGGTTTTTTTCTGCCAAAGAAGATACTCCGAGCTGGTTACTTTTGGATGACTATGGAAATGGACTGCATCTAGTATATTCGGAAGTGCCACCGCTGCCAGATACATGGGGATATGATAAAGGTGCATATAAGTGAGCTCAATACAACCAGCTCACCATGGCCGTTCGCTGCTTGGGGTATGGACGTTATTGGACCAATCGAGCTTGCTGCTTCCAATGGCCACAGGTTCATTTTGTTCGCCATTGACTACTTCACTAAATGGGTCGAAGCAACTTCCTACAAAGCAGTTACTAAGAAAGTCATTGCCGACTTGGTCCGCGACCGCATTGTTTATCGGTTCGGAGTTTCAGAGTCAATCATCACCGACAATGGTTGTAATCTCAACAGTTACTCGATGAAAAATATGTGTGAAACTTTCAAGATCAAACACAAGAATTCCATAGCATACATACCTCAGATGCAAAAACATCAAGAAGATACTAAGGAAGATGATAGAAAGGCACAAGCATTGGCATGAAAAGTTATCATTCGCCTTATTTGGATACCGCATCACTGTCCGCACATCAACAGGGGCAACTCCCTATATGCTAGTTTATGGTACAGAGGCTGTAATTTATGCCGAAGTGGAGATTCCATCTCTAAGAATTATACAGGAAGCTGAGCTCAGCGATGCAGAGTGGGTAAGAAGCCGTTATGAGCAACTATCCCTCATAGACGGGAAGATAATGAATGCAATATGTCATGGTCAACTATATCAAAACAGAATGGCCAGGGCTTTCAACAAGAAACTCAAGTCGAGACGATTCACACCAGGGCAACTGGTGTTAAAGAAAATCTTTCCACATCAAGATGAAGCCAAGGGGAAGTTCTCTCCCAACTGGCAAGGTCCGTACATGGTTTATAGAATGCTGACAGGAGGAGCACTCATACTTGCAGAAATGGACAGAGAAGTTTGGCCAAAACCGATCAATTCAGATGAAGCACTACTATGTTTAATATTTATGCTTTCTCATTGATGTAATTTGAACTACGCTTGACCTGATTCTCGTTTAAGAGGGGATACGTAGGCAGCCCTATGGGTACGGTCACAATTCAATAAAAATTTATTTTTTCCCCAAACTGGGGTAGAATTTTGAGGAGGGCCCTCAAAATTCCGAAGCGAGTTGCAGTCCACAAGCATTCACCCAGCCAACTAGGGCAGAATTTTGAGGAGGACCTTCAAAATTCCGCAGCAGAAGAGGTCGCAATGTCTCAAGCCATGTTATGTCGTCGGTTCATATAAAAAACATTTTAGATTATATATTACAAAATCATGCATATTTTATTTTTTCTGAAGCAACTTGTTTAGCGAATGCTACCCCAATGACACATACAATATCATCATGATCAAGCAAACGAGCCAAGCAGAGCCAGCAGAAATGCGAACTAACCTTTCCCCTTTACAAAACTCATGATCTTTTTTTGGATGCAGGCACAAAATTGCAAAAGCCCCTAAATATATTATCCGCTCAAAGGACATATATTGTTCCTCAAACACGTCATGTCAACACTTATTATCAGCACAAGCAAGTCTTTATTATCATAATGCTCTAGCGTAATTTAACACTAGCTAAGAATTTATGTTGTCCTTCCTTAAATATTGCATTATGCTACCTTTCTGCCTTCCGAGACTAAACGTTGTCTCCATCTGCATTCGCATATTTCATAAGGCTACCTTTCTGCCTTCCGAGACTAAATGATGTCTCCATCTGCATTCATATATTGCATAAGGCTACCTTTCTGCCTTCCGAGACTAAATGTTGTCACCATCTGGATTCGCCTATTGCATAAGGCTACATTTCTGCCTTCCGAGGTTAAACACTGTTTCCATCTGCATTCGCATATTGCATAAGGCTACATTTCTTCCTTCCGAGACTAAACGTTACCTCCATTTACTTCTCAAAAAACAACCAATGCCTCTAGCATTATTTACTGCGCTTTCCTTTTAGGCTAAGCTCTGCCCCTTTAATTCGCAAGACTAAGTTCTGCCTTGTCAACATCATACTATTGCATCTTCATGGGCTGAAATATCGCCAACTTATCCAAAGGCGTTATTGTTCGGAGGCACCATCTTCATGGCCCGAGAACACCATGTCATGGCCTGAGTAACTCTTGTATCAGTTTGCATATCATTATTCAAAGGCGTCATGGTTTGGAGACACCATCTCCATGGCCCAAGAACGTCATTCCATGGACTGCGAATTCTGCACCATGAAATTCATGGCCCAGGACATCAGGGTCTAAAGACTTCATCCTTAACCATCCAAAGACAACATTCATAGTCCAACGGTAATTTGTACCATGTTTAAATTACGCACGATATGTTTGTATTACTCATTTGCAGGTAACTCCGCAAGCAACAACCATCATGGAAGGCGCGGTCCCGCCCCAGTTCTCCTAACTACCCCGTAAGCCGCTTGTTCACCAAACCTTGCACTTTAGGTCCATCCTTATAAAACTTCATTGGTATACTTCGCCGGTGGCTCCTGAACTACATACGGCCTGATTCCTGTAATACTATGGATATGTAGGTAGCTCAGAAACTAGGTTGCGACCCAAACCTTTCAAGCAATTTCCACTCGGTCAAATTGGCCATCATATCTTTACCCTACAACTCTTCCATCCTTTCCGGGTAAAGAGGGGCGGTTGTTGATACCCAATTTTTCCTTAAATTATTTTTAAATTTTCATATATACCTTCAAAATCAAGTTTCATAACAATTGGTATTTTTCCATAATTTTCTCATATTTTTATAAATTTATTTCTAATTTACCAAGTATTTTTATCTCTAATAATTAATTGTAAATTGCATTATAAATTATTTCAAAGACATCTCTTGACTTAATACATTATTTTTGGCCTTGTTAAGATCAATATATTTCACAATCGGTCAAATTGGTACCTTTTGGCTATAATTGCAATAATTTTGCAATTATAGCCTAACCATATATTTTTATGTTATTTCTATCTAATAATTAGTCATTTATATTTTTAAATACTGATTAACTATTTTTATTTTTATTTCTTAATCACCAATTTCAGTTTTCTGATTATTAGTTATTTTAACTAATTTTAATTGAGCATTTAACATTTAATTGAGTATTTAATAGCTAGCCACATTTTATTTAAATTATAGCCCCCAATTAACCCAAATCCACCCAATTAAACTAGCCCAAAACACCCCAGCCCAGACCATATCCTACCCGGCCCAACCTCAAATCAATATGAGTCGTTGATCAAAATAGATCAACGACCCAGATTTCTATTATCTTAATTAAACCCTAATGACTACCCCCCTTCATTTCATTCCCCCCTTTCATTCTCTCTCAACCGGTATCTCTACCTCCATCTCTCTCTTTCTCCCTAGTATCTTCTAGAGACTTCCAGTCTCTTCTTCTCCGATGAAGATGGCTCGTCTTCTCCGGCTACCTCTCTTGCCAGAAACCATGGGTCCTCACTCCTCCTAGCTTCATGGCTCCCTCCTACACCGGGTATCACTATCTGGAGGTGCCTAGGAGATCCTGAAGTGGTTCGCCTCACCCTATTACTGTTCATGCCTTCTCGGGCCACCCTTGTCTGTCCGAGTAAGATCTTCCCATCTCCGGCCAAAACCTATGGTTTCTGAGCCGATTTTCTCTCTTTTTCGGTATCTCACTGAAATTCTAACTGTTGGCTCTCGATTTCTTAAGATCTATGACAGATCTGGATGTATTCTGAGTTATTTTTGCTATTTTCTTTAAAGATGCCGAGTTTTCTTTAAAAATGACTCTTAATCTTCAAGCTAGGGTTTCTTAACACCTTTCTGAAAAAAGAATGAATTTCTTTATGATTTTAAGTATTAATCTATAATTTCTACTATGTTTGCACGATTTATTTGTGTTTTTCCTTAATCTTACTTACTATGTTGGAAACCCTAAGTGGCTTTGCCTTAATCTTGGGATTCTGAGTCTGTTTTGATGATTTTGTTCGTTTAATCTGTATGTGTACATGTTTCCCACCAATGTTCTGAGCTTTTTTGTGACTTTAGCATATTTTGTTCATTAGGGTTTCTGATCTTTGTGTCCTCTATTCGTATCATGTTTACTCCGTTATTTCCTTTAATCACTTTACTATGTTCTAACTTAAGTCCCTGATTCATGTGATTCTCTTACCCTACTTTGCATATTCTTGCTTATGCTACGTTTGCTCCGTTCAGTTGCAATACTTTCCTTTGGTTAATATTGCATTCTAACGGAATCCCTGATTCCCTGTGATTGGTACCCTCTATTCTCGACTGATTTCAATCTTTAAAATATTCTCTTGCCTTATTTTTGGTTAATTATGCTGTCAACTGATTCTCAACATTTGTTTCCTTAATTAGGACTCTATGAACCTAGAGTAATTACCACCTCTATACTTATGCTATTTTGAAGTATTTCCTTATTTGTTATGTTCCAATCATATGTTGATTTTCTTCCGTATTGGTTACCTGTTCATACCGTTTGAAAGTTAACCCCTTAATTAGAGGAAGTACTTAAACTGATTGACTCTGATCCCTTTGAGTACTGCCTGACTTTGGTTTGCACCTTATTTACTACTATTTAAAATCTATATAGACCCCGGCCTCTTATTTTTTAAAAAGACACGAATTGATCTGTTCAAATCTCTCTCTAACAATTAAAAAAAAACTCTCTGCTCTATCTCTCTTCTGTGCTAGTTACTGCTATTCTAAGTTAGCCGGCTGCAAGCCAAGGCTAACTATTGTGCATCTCCTACTTCTTGTTTGTGTTACTGCTTTCTTCACTTCACTGGTATGTTCTAATTTAGATTTCAGTTCTCAAACCAACATGTTTCTATTACTGTTGTAATTCAGTATGTTTCTCATTTGCTTTTAGTTATTATTCAACATGTATCTAGGATCCTGAACTCCATTCACATGTTAAGTTAGGTTGTACTTGTTTATGACCAGCATGCTTCTATATACTTAGCACCTGCTTCTTATGTGAATCTTCATGCCTATGACTGGTACATTAGTTTAATCATGGTCTTATTTGTTTTGGTGTTAATCTAACCTAGTACTTTACTGTACCCCTAATCCTCTAAACCCTTAGGAGCTTCTGATTGCATGCCTATATGTGTGTCTGGCTGCTACATGTTTGCCCTCACATGCTCTATATTTTTCCCTCAAATCCCATTACTCCTGTTTGTGATTGTTGGACTATCCCTGGTCCTTGGTGTGATGTTGAACTTCTATTCCAATAAAATGTCCCTCTTCAAAAATGTTTTCTTACTTAACCTTTCTCAAAACTGTTTTCTTACTTAAACCCTTTTAAAAAACAAAAAACACTGTCACATATACTCTTAGAAATCTAGGTTCTGCCCCTTTTGTGAGAGCATTGCCTTGGGACCCTTGAGCTCCCTCTGAACTTTGACACACAGAGGCTGGCCATTCCACACTGCACTTACTCTATTTTGGCTATGAAATCTGGGTGTGAGCACTGTCCGGGCGCCCTTGAAGTCCTTAGGGAACTCTAACACACCCGGATTATGAGAAGGTTGTGAAATAATACCTGGAATTGAGGACCTAGAGACTTGAGCCTATTCTGTAGGCCCCATATAGTTAACTTCTTATTTTCCTTCTATTTCAGTTGTGTAATTCGTATTCAATGGCCTGTAATAATTAATTGTAAACAACTCTGGGGTCGGATAGTGAGAATGGGTAGGTGATATGCATGTTGTAGTATAATTAAGGGTAGAGACCATGTTTCTAGGTTTATTATCTCTCTATGCGCAATAGCAACCATGTTTAGGTACACCATTCCATGCATTAGATATCATGCTACTTAGGATGTATGTTTATTCAACATCTCATCTACGCTTAGAAATCCTGCCTATAGGATAAACAATAAAATAAGTTACTATTGCCTGATTCTGCCCATGTTCTGAAATTTCACTAGAAGTATTGTCTTAGGATAAATAAACTGCCATCACGTCTCATCATGCTATACACGTAGAGATCATGTTTTAGGTAAACAACGATTAAAACCTGTCACCTATGCTATTCCTGAAACTGTGCATAATGCTATGATTCTATGTTCATTTAGAAATCATGTTTAAGTTATTATGCATCATGCTACTTTAGATATCATGCTATAGGATCGTTTCTATTTAACTGCATTTAGTCTAAACACAAAACAGTCCCCTATTCTCAGCAACTGGTAATTAATCTTTGTACGTCTTCACACCTAGAATCACATGTTATTAGCTATAAACAACCTAGAGTCATTAACAAATCTGAATAATTGTTGTGTGTTATCCAACACTTAGGCAAGCCTTAGGTAACTAACTTAAAAAAAAAAAAATCAGAACTGTCTTTGTGATCATGTTTAACTGTCAGCATTCTTAAAACCAGCAGACAAGCCTGATTAAGACTTCCTATCTGAGTTATGCAATAATCTTTCTTTGTGTTATCACCTAGATACCATGCTTTAGGATTCTGAATTAATATGAACCTTAATTGTGTATGAGACATGTTGCTTAAGTTATGCATGTGGTTTGTGCCGGTGTGTGCGGGGCTTGTCGGCCGTTGTAATGGATTGCATGTGGGATCATTCAAGTATTATAGCCTATTAGGTGTAGGCGGATCCCGGAAGGGTTATGGTGATATGGACTGCTACTTAAGGATTTGCATGTTGGGTGATTGTGGGAATTCACTCGTGTGTTGAAATGGTACTCTTGAATTGACTTAAGTAAAAAGTTTCTATATGATGAAGTGTTCACCCTATTGGTGGTTCAGAAGTTATGATGGAATTCTTGCGCTACCTCATATTGGCATATTAGGTGCGGGAAGCAGTATGTAACTGGGAGTTACAATCGAGATTGCGGTTCGGTGTTAATAAGGATGTCATGAGCTCGGAAGAGCAAGAAAAAGTGATTTGAAAGTTCAGTGTAAGCTGGTGTTATCTTCAGTGTCACCTGAGATTGATATTCGGTGGAAGAGGCTTTGTACCTGGTTATGGGTTCTTGATTTGTCTTACAGCGTAGTATGGCCAGTGGTGGATGTGAAGACTTGTTGCCTTGTGTGGAAGGTCGTGGAAGCATGACCGCGAAAATATTCTATAAGTGTGACATGTAGTCACTTGATGGATTGAAGATTTGGACTAAGTATAAAGAAGTGCCATGTTGTGTAATTGAGAAGTTATGCCTGAGAGGCATTCAGTTCATTTGGTTGTGGATTATGGGGCGTTTGTCCTGGCTATGATGGTTGTTCTTGCATATTATGAGAGGGAGTGGGCTAATGTGGACCCAGGTAAAGCTATTACCTTAGTTGGTGCGAGAAAGGTAGACTCGATACTTTTGGATGGATTTAAATATGATTATGGGCTTCATGTGAGGTAGGTATGTTCATTTCAGTATAGCACTCCTCAAGGAGGGGTGTTGGGATATTAGGTGTTGTTCCGTCTTCTTCAAATTCATGTGTTATTATGATTGTGCCATGTGAGTTATGAAACAGTTTGATAATTTCCTATGTGTTGAGGTCCCGTGTAGTGGGGATGTTATGGGAGCAGGATAGCTCTTGAGATCCAGAGTGTATATGTATATCGCACCTTAGTTGTTCTTGAGTTTTCTAGCCTACGGCTTTATCAGTCTCCCCAGGATGATATTATGCACTTAGCGTGCTTATGATCGATATTCAGTAATTTGTAATAGTGAGCAAATCAGCTCCATTTTTATATCTTCTTATGTAAATTCTATGTGTTGATCGGGTGGCATGCCGCCACAGGTATGTTATTTGGATCGGGTTGCATGCCGCAACAGTGTGATGATGACAAAGGTTAATATGTATTTATTTTTCTTATGTTTTACTTCCCGTTTTCTGAGAAAAGTTCATAATTAGTTGCGTGAGTTGAGTAGTCCCTTCCTGAGTCGTTTCTTATTATCATGCTCGAGTTATGGCCTATTGGCGCGATGTGGTATCATGTGAGGATGTTGGTCATGTTTGGAGTGATTTGTTGTCTGAGCAGTTCATACTGGGTGAGACGAGATGATAGGATCAGGGATCAATGCGATAAGGTTATGTGAAGTGTATATTAAAGAACAAATACCATTATTCAGGTTCATAATGAAGTGATGATCCTAGTCAAGATGAGGTATTCAAGGATTTTTTAAATCTGCAGTTGGGTATGAATTTCTACACATCTCCTCCGTTGTGGTGGTATCGTCAGCATTGTAGCAGGATGTATGTATATATATCATGAGGTGCATTGAGAGCACTAGATTCGTGGGATTTTGGTTATTAAGGTTCAGGGAGCGTCATTGTGGTTAGATGATGAATTTTGTGGTGCATGGTGCTGATTCAGCAAAGATAGACAGTCATGTTCTGGTATGTTGTGTGGTAGTCGATATAGTATTTATATATTAGAATTGGGCCTGGTAGAGGAAATTTCAAGTGTTTGAACTAGGTTCCGAGCTTATTATATTATAAAAGAAGAATCTTCGGATTTGATTAAGCTAATGTACTCAACTGGGTGGTGGTAGAACGAGCAAGTGTTCGAGGTGCTAAACAGTGATTTCAGATAACTCCAGAGCAGTTCTTAGCACGTTCGAGGACGAACGTCGGTTTAAGTGGGGGAGAATGTAACGACCCGACCGGTCGTTTTGAGATCAAGCGCGTTGTTCACCGGTTTGAAGTCGTGAGCAGCTCCATTTCAGGTATTATGACCCATGGGCGTGGTCGGAATTGAATTTCGGGATGTTTAGAGTTGATTTGGAAAGAAAATTCTCATTTCAGAAGCCTTAAGTTGGAAGAATCAACTAAGATTGGAATTTTGAGTAAACAACCTCCGAATCAGGATTTGAGGGTTCCTGCAGGTTCATATAATGATTTCGGACTTGGGCGTATGTCCGGATCCGGGTTTTGGATAACCCGGGAGCATTTCGATGCATATTGTGGAAGTCAACATTTTTGAAGAAATTTCCTAAGTTTGGCTTCAAGCGTATTTCAATGATGCTGATGCCGTTTGGCATTCCGAGTATGGGAATAGCTCCGTATGGTGATTCTGGAGTTGGCAGCGCAATCGGAAGTGAATTTGGATGGCCGTAGGTCATTTTGAAGTCATTTGGATAAAGATAGAAATTTGAAGGTTTTAGAGGAGTCCGACCGGAAGTGAAAATTTTGATATTGAGGTCGGAATGTGATTCCAATAGTTGGAACAGGTCCATAATGTCGAATATGACTTGTGCACAAAATTTGAGGTCAATCAGACGTGATTTGATAGGTTTCGGCATCAGATGTAGAAGCTGGAAATTTCTAAGTTCATAAATTTGGGATTTGAGTGAGACTCGTGGTTTCGATGTTGTTTGATGTGATTTGAGGCCTCGAGCAAGTACGCATTATGTTTTCGAACAGGTTGGTATAATTGGACGGGGTCCCAGGGGGACCTCGGGTGCATTCCGGGTGGGTAACAGATCAATATTTGAAGTTGAAGAAAGCTGAAGGTTGATGTTATTTGGTGTGATTTACACCTACGAGGCTTTGGCCGCAGGTGCGGAGCATTAGGTGCGGCTAAGGGCGCCGCAGGTGCGAAATTGGGCTGGAGCCAAGGAGGCCGCAGGTGCGGGAGATTTGGGCGCACCTGCGGAAGCGTAGGTCCGATAAGGGGGCCGCATATGCGAAAATAGGCCTTGGCAGATTGTTTTTTTAAGCGAGAATTGGGTCATTTCTTCACCTATTTTCATATGCTATGGTAGATTTTGAGGAACTTCAAGGAGAGGATTTCGTCAAGGATCGCAAGGTAAGTAATTTCATCACGTTTTTGAATTATATACAAGATTATATGCATGGATTAGGCATGGAAATTGGTAGGAATTTGGGAAATATTGAAGAAACCTAGAAAATGGAAATTGGTTTTTTTAGCCACGAATTGAGAATGAATAATTGAGTAAATTGTAAATTTGAGTTAGTAAGGCTATGGGTAGAATATATCTTTGAGCAATTTCGGATTTCGGGCAAGTAGGCCCGAGGGCATTTTTTTCATTTCACTAAGCGGGGTTGGGAAATTATGTAATTTGGAATTGTTGTAAATATTAGAGTATATTTTCATTGGGTTGTCATTGTTTGGATAGTTTTGGGGCGTTGTGCGTCCGTTTGGAGTCATCGGAAGGGCTTGGAGGCCGGTTATGGAATTTCGGAGCGAGGTAAGTCTCCTCTAACTTTGTGAGGGGGAATTGTCCCCCTAGGTGAATTAATTAAGTATATGATGTTATCTTCGGTGGCTACATACGCACGAGGTGACGGGAGTCCGTGTGTAGCTACTACTATGCCATGTCCGGGTAGCCTAGGACCCACTAGCATGCCTTACCTGTTGTACCTGTGATCTTGTCTGTGATATTAGATTGCTAATATAATCGAAGTTGTAATTTAATGATTAAGGAAGATTAGAGTTTATTTTCTAAATCATCTAAAAAGAGAATTTATTTCCTTCGTGGGAAATTGTATTTCCGAATAAGGTTGTGTTATTAAACGTTATAAATACTTGGCAAGTGAATTTGGAAAAAGGGATTTAAATACTATTTGTGGTTTATAAAAGAGAAATCGGTCATTTACTTGAGTATTTGTGTTCCCGACATATTCGGGGTGCATTGTTGATTGTGCGTGTCTGCATGTGACCGCTTCGCAATTTACATTCCGCGAGCGGAGTATTATTTCCCCCTACTATCATGGGAGCGGGCCGTATGCCACGGCGAATTTAAAAATGCACTTTTTGTACGGGCCGTTCGATCCTTGGCAGTGCATAGACATGATTATTATATTGAGAGATGCACTTTTGGTACGGGCCGTTCGATCCTCCGCAGTGTACAGAGTTGATTATTATGACAGCTTAGGCCGGTTGTCCTTATCCCGTATGCGCATGCTAAATTGTTAAATGTTTTCATGGATTTTTAAAAGTTAAAAGATATTTTGGGGAAAACAAAGAGGAAATTGTTATTTAATATATTTGGGAGAAAATGAGGAAGTGGTAACTGTTTGTTTATTACCAGTATTTACTTGGATTTCAGTGCCTTATATGTGTTGATGCTTTGCTACCTTTACATGCCTACCATGTTCATCTTATGTTGTTAATTAAGTTGCTGGCCCTTAGTGAGTATCTAATTCGACTTCTCGTCACTACCTCTCTGAGGTTAGGCGGGTGACTTACTGAGTACACATTATTTTTGTACTGATGCTACTCTTGCTGTGCATTTTATTGCACAGGTACTTTCATAGCAATGTGGAGGATGTCGGAGACGTAGGCGAGCTGCATCATCCGGAGGCGATCCGCAGCTGACACAGTCTCCCTTGTACTGTATTTATTTTCATTTTAAATTTCCTTGTCCAATTTGTATTTCGGACAAGGCCTTGTGACGATTGTATAAATTCTTAGAAATGGCTCATGTACTTGTGACACCGGGTTCTGGGATGTGTTGAGATATATTTTCTTATGTGTAATATTTAAACCATTGTTTTACTTAATAGATTTTTATTTGGCTAATATGTAATAAAGTGAAAGAAAATATTTTCTTTCATAAATGTTAAAACCAGAAATTTATTTAAATGAATTAATGATTTGGCTTTCCTGACATTGATGTCCGGCGCCATCACGACCTTAGGGATTATGGGTCGTGACACCAGTGGCTACTTCTTATGAGCTAGTTGTTACCACTTTTGTGATTTAAGTCTTTTTATTGATTTGGTCATCGCACTTTGTATTCGGCCTTGTTTGCTATCGAGCCAGTTGTTGCAATATATGTTGTTTCTTTCGCGTTCTGGTTGTTTTCCTCAGTGGCTGCATTACATATTAAAATTAGGACTACGGACAGAGATCCAGGAGCTTTCTCCCGTATTGCACTGCATATTTAAATTGGGACTATGGACAGAGATCCGGGAGCTTTCCCCCTGTACTGCATCGCATATTTAAATTGGGACTATGAATAGAGATCCGAGAGCTTTCCCCATATACTGCATTGCATGTCAAATTCTGAGTTAGGGACAGAGTGGGGGAACTACCCCTTAGGATTGAGTCATCCTTGTTGATTGTAGTCCGAGTATGCGAGGTGACGAGTGTGTACTCGTGCTTATTTGCAATTAGTTTGCCCTTTTAGGATTCGCAGATTCTTATATTACCTGTGTATGATTTTTACCTGTTACACTTGAATCCTTGGTTGTTAATTTAATTCCTTCCTGGGAGATTCAGGCATGATATTTAGTTTAGCGGGACTCGAGAGTTAGAGTAGAATGCCTCGTTTCAGCAGGTAGGGTGGATCGTTCGCCGGTTAGAGAGCATGTGGTACCGGGAGCGAGAGGACAGACGAGATCATGGATAGAGTTCAGGGAGGCAATGAGTCCTCATAGATCGGAGGAATCTACTGGTCCGTATTATGGAGGCAACGTACGACACAGTAGAAGTTTTGTGGGTCAACCAGTTCAGTTTGTATTATAAGCTTCGCATGGGATTTCGGGTACTCGTGGGTCTGAGAGGATTCATATTGTGCGTTTTTCCACATCCATGTCAGCAGCGAGATTTTTTTCACTGTGGAGATGTTAGCCACAGGGTGAGATATTGTCCCAGGATTCAGGTAGGTGTGTGGTAGCAGGGTATTCAGGTGAGTAGGGGGCGCCTAAAAGGGGGAGGCCCGACCCGTTGATGTGTTGCGTATGGTAGGCAGGAGGCCGATGTGCCAGATATTATTACAGGTATGTTTTGATGTGTTATAAAGGAGCACCAGTTGTATTTCATTTACTGTTTATGCTGTTAATGTTATTGTTGTAGTGTTGACTCCCTTGCCGGGATGTTGTGGTTTTATTACTGGTTATGCTGTTAATGATATTGTTTGTATTATTGACTCCCTTGCCGGGATGTGGTGGTTTATGGTTCATATTTTTTGTTTTTCCTTTCCAAACTATGGTTCTTGATATTGTTTGGGTGAGGAAGAGTGTAAAGCACGAAGGGTGATTCCGGGTATTGTGAGGATGAGAGTAATAAAGCACGAAGGGTGATGTCGTGCCATGTTATGATATTGAAGCACGAAAGATAATGCCGTGCCATGTTATGATATTGAAGCACGAAGGATAATGTCGTGCCATGTTATGATATTAAAGCACGAAGGATAATGCCGTGTCGTGTTATGATATTAAAGCACGAAGGATAATGTTTTGCCATGTTATGAGAGTAAAAGCACGAAGGGTGATGTCGTGCACTTGTTTTGGTGAGAATGAGAGTAAAGCACGAAGGGTGATGCCGTGCACTTGTTTGGGTGAGAATGAGAGTAAAGCACGAAGGGTGATGTCGTGCAGTTGTTTTGGTGAGGATGTGAGTAAAAGCACGAAGGGTGATGTCGTGCACTTGTCTTTGCATTTTATTTCGTTGTTCTAAATTTTGATATTCCTACTGATCTCTTACTGCATTTATTGACAAGATTTGATATTTCTCCTGTACGGCATGGTAATTTCTGAGTTACGGACTAAGTTCCGATGGATAAATCTTGAGGAGATTTTGATCAAGGGATTTTATTGAAAATTGTTATTGAAAAAGCAATTGTTTGAAACTATTATACTTGAATGACTTCTACATCGAAGGTATATTTGAAAAGCACTAGTCTTGCCTAAAATGAGATTTGGAAGTCATTTATTGGGAAATCATCTTTGAGAAGTTTCGTATTTTGAAATAACCTATGTTTTACGTAATTCTCTCTATTAAATATACTTATATCTACTTTTGGAGAAAATATGTTTTCAAAGGAAACTCTTCCATACTAAAATGATTTTTATTTGCAGAAGATTTTCATATGAAGTGTTGTTTAAAAATTTCCACCAGTACATGGATTTTAGTGGCTAAGGCCCGATGTGAACAAACCGATGTAGAGTTGAGTTATTGGCGTTCTCTATTGTATTATGTTTCCTTTCGATTTAGCTTGTTTTGTTGTTCATCTTTCTGGGTAATTTTGTGCTGTTTCATGATTGATTGCTGTAATTGCCTTCCGCATTATATTGGAATTGTTGTAAATTATTCCGTGAAGTCTTAGATAGACGTAACGTTCGGTCATTTCTACATTCATGTTATTTATCTTGTAGACCAGTGGTGTCTTGACTAGTCCTCGTCACTACTCCACCGAGGTTAGTCTTGATACTTACTGGGGACCGCTGTGGTGTGCTCATACTACACTTCTGCACATTTTTTTTGTGCAGATCCAGGTATATATTGTAGTAGCTGTGTGGATGGTTGCCGAGGAGACTCAAGGTAACCTGCTGCTGCGTTCGTAGGCGTCGGAGTGACCTTCTTTGTATTTATTATTCATACATTTTAGTATCTATTTCCAAACATTTGTACTTAGAAGTTGTAGAAGATTCGTAGAGCTTATGACTTGTACTACCGGTTTTGGAAAAGTTTGTACATTCTGTTCAGATTTTATATCGAGACTTCTAGCCTTCTTTTATTATTATTGTTATTCAGTAACTGTTAGTCTTACCTAGTCCTAAGACTAGGTGCCATCACGATACCCAACGGAAGGAAATTTGGGTCGTGACAAGTTGGTATCAGAGCTCTAGGGTCATAGGTGCTACGAGTCATAATCGAGTTCAGTAGAGTCTTGCGGATAGGTACGGAGACGTCTCTACTTATCTTCGAGAGGCTACAGAACTATTAGGTCAATTTCACTTCCTTATTTCCTATCGTGCGAGTTTATTGATCTTGCAGTTTGAAGTTATCGTTCCATTCTCTCACCGATGGTGAGGAAACAAATGGCGGTTCCTACTGATGTTACCCCGAAGCAAGTGTCGCAACAATCAGAGACAGGGGCCAACGAGGAGCACGTGTCGCAGTTAAGATGCCTACCAGAGCAGCCATTGAGGAGTCGCCAGTAGTTCTAGTCAGGGGACAGGTACTAGGGGGGTGCCTGTCGCTACCCCGGATTTTAGGAGACCTGAGCGGAGTTTTGAGTATAAGTGGTACATTGACTCGGGCAGAGTTGATTCTAGTGCACCAGTTGTTTCACAGATCAGGGGAGGAGTTTAGACTCCTACCGTCTACACTCCAGAGTAGCGAGGTCATATTGGTCAAGTTCTAGGTGTTATGACAGCACGACCTCTGGTTTCAGTTCAGCCATGGTCAGGGTAGAAGCATCGGAGGGAGAATACCTTGGAATTGAGGGGTACTGGAAGTACCACCCTTCTATCATTCAGTGGATTGGAAGCAGATAATGCCCAGGGTTTCCTGGAGGAGTGTCACTATGTCCTTTGTACTACGGGTATTGTGGAGACTAGCGGGATTGCTTTTGTCACGTCTCAGGTTCGGAATAGTGGGTTGATCAGTGGTGGCGGCATATGAGTTGGGGTATCCTGGCCGAGTTAGCTTTACTAGCATGGATTAAGTCTTTCGGATATGCTTTGAGGGAGGTTGCACCTCAGTTCCTTCGGGATGTACGGCGCGTGAAGATTGAGCAGTTGAGTCAGGGCGCGATGTCACTATTGGATCATGCCGTTAGATTCAGTGAGTGGGCTAGACATGCACTTCGCTTGGTTGCTTCAGTTAGGAGATGAGTCTCTAGAGTCATTTGGGATATTCAGGCATGATATTTAGTTTAGCGGGACTCGAGAGTTAGAGTAGAATGCCTCGTTTCAGCAGGTAGTGTGGATCGTTCGCCGGTTAGAGAGCATGTGGTACCGGGAGCGAGAGGACCGACGAGATCATGGATAGAGTTCAGGGAGGCAATTAGTCCTCATAGATCGGAGGAATCTACTGGTTCGTATTATGGAGGCAACGTACGACACAGTAGAAGTTTTGTGGGTCAACCAGTTCAGTTAGTATTACAAGCTTCGCATGGGATTTCGGGTACTCATGGGTCTGAGAGGATTCATATTGTGTGTTTTTCCACATCCATGTCACCAGCGAGATTGTTTTCACTGTGGAGATGTTAGCCACAGGGTGAGATATGGTCCCAGGATTCAGGTAGGTGTGTGGTAGCAGGGTATTCAGGTGAGTAGGGGGCGCCTAAGAGGGGGAGGCCCGACCCGTTGATGTGTTGCGTGTAAGCAGGAGGCCGATGTGACATATATTATCACAGGTATGTTTTGATGTGTTACAAAGGAGCACCAGTTGTATTTCATTTACTGTTTATGCTGTTAATGATATTGTTGTACTGTTGACTCCTTTACCGGGATGTTGTGGTTTTATTGTTGGTTATGATGTTAATGATATTGTTGGTATTGTTGACTCCCTTATCGGGATGTGGTGGTTTATGGGTCATATTGTTGGTTTTTCCTTGCCAAACTGTTGTTCTTGATATTGTTTGGGTAAGGAAGAGTGTAAAGCACGAAGGGTGATGTCGTGTATTATGAGGACGAGAGTAATAAAGCACGAAGGGTGATGTTGTGCCATGTTATGATATTGAAGCACGAAGGATAATGTCGTGCCATGTTATGATATTGAAGCAAGGATAATGTTGTGCCATGTTATGATATTAAAGCACGAAGGATAATGACATGCTGTGTTATGATATTAAAGCACGAAGGATAATGTTGTGCCATGTTATGAGAGTAAAAGCATGAAAGGTGATTCCGTGCACTTGTTCTGGTGAGAATGAGAGTAAAGCACGAAGGGTGATGTCGTGCACTTTTTTGGGTGAGAATGAGAGTAAAGCACGAAGGGTGATGTCGTGCACTTGTTTTGGTGAGGATGCGAGTAAAAGCATGAACGGTGATGCCGTGCACTTGTCTTTGCATTTTATTTCTTTGTTCTAAATTTGGATATTCTTACTGATCTCTTACTCCATTTATTGGCAAGATTTGACATTTCTCCTGTACGACATGGTAATTTCTGAGTTATGGACTGAGTTCCAGTGGATAAATCTTGAGGAGATTTTGATCAAGGGATTTTATTGAAAAGTGTTATTGAAAAAGCAATGGATTGAAATGATTATACTTGAATGACCTTTACATCGAAGGTATATTTGAAAAGCACTAGTCTTGCCTAAAATGAGATTTGGAAGTCATTTATTGGGAAATCATCTTTGAGAAATTTCGTATTTTGAAAGAACCTATGTTTTACGTAATTCTCTCTATTAAATATACTTATATCTACTTTTGGAGAAAATATGTTTTCAAAGGAAACTCTTCCATACTAAAATGATTTTTATTTGCAGAAGTTTTTCATATGAACTGTTATTGAAAGATTTCCACCAGTACATGGATTTTAGTGGCTAAGGCCCGATGTGAACAAACTGATGTAGAGTTGAGTTATTGGTGTTCTATATTGTATTGTGTTTCCTTTCGGTTTAGCTTGTTTTGTTGTCCATCTTTCTGGGTAATTTTGTGCTGTTTCGTGATTGATTTCTGTAATTGCCTTCCGTATTATATTGGCATTGTTCTAAATTATTCCGTGAAGTCTTAGATAGATGTAACGTTCGGTCATTTCTACATTCATGTTATTTATCTTGTAGACCAGTGGTGTCTTGACTAGTCGTCGTCACTACTCTACCGATGTTAGGTTTGATGCTTACCGGGCACCGCTGTGGTGTGCTCATACTACACTTCTGCACATTTTTGTGTGCAAATCCAGGTATATATTGTAGTAGCTATATTGATGGTTGTCGAGGAGACTCAAGGTAACCTGCTGCTGCCTTCGTAGGCATCGGAGTCACCCTTATTTGTATTATTATTCATACACTGTTGTATCTATTTCCAAACAGTTGTTCTTAGAAGTTGTAGAAGATTCGTAGAGCTTATGACTTGTACTACCGGTTTTGGGAAAGTTTGTACATTCTGTTGAGATTTTATATCGAGACTGCTAGCCTTCTTTTATTAGTGTTGTTATTCAGTAACTGTTAGGCTTACCTAGTCTCTAAGACTAGGTTCCATCACGATACCCAATGGAGGGAAATTTGGGTCGTGACAAAGTGATTTCCTACGCTACATATCACTAAAGACATTTTCTTCATAATATTTTTTCTTAACTATTTACATTCACCAAATTCATATTGCAGGCAATGTGTAACAACCCGGTCGGTTTTTTTAAGAGTTAGCGCCCCGATCCCCTAATAACCGCTTCTCCCATGTCTATTTATTCTATTGGAACTTGTCGGAGAGTTGAGTGATGAATTCCGGGGTGATTTTGGACACATAGTCCATTAATGTGGAATTTAGCTTTAGAAATCTGGCCGTAGCTAGAGCTGTGTGAAGACGGATCCAAAATGGAATTTTTTCGACTCCGTTAGCTCCGTTGGGTGATTTTGGGGTTAGGAGCGTGTTCGGAATGTGTTTTCGAGATCGACTGTGGATTTAGGCTTGAAATGGTGAAAGTTAGAATTTTGGCGATTTCGATCGATTGTTGAGATTTTGATATCAGGTCCGTAATGTCATTTATGACCTGTGTGCAAAATTTGAGGTCATCCGGATGAGCTTAGATGTGTTTTGGCATCGGATGTGAATTCTAGAAATTTCCTAAGTTTTTAGGCTTGACTCTATGAATATTTGATGATTTTGATGTTATGAGATGTGTTTTTAAGGCTCGACCAGGTTTGAATGGGGCTATTAGAGTTGGTTGGTAGTTTTGGTTGAGGTCTCGAGGGACTCGGATGTGTTTCGGGTGTTCAACGAGTATATTTTTTGTTTAGTCTTCAATTGTTTTGCTGGTTTTTAGAGCAGCAGGTAATTATTCAGTGCGATCGCGTGTTGTGGGCCGCGATCACGTAGAACAAATTTGGTCCCCGTCATTTTGGTCAGTGCGATCGCAGCAGGGGGTACGCGCCCGCATAAGGTTAGTGCGCCGGGCAGGGGGAGCCTTACTCTGTGCGTTTGCGTGGGCCTAGATGCAGACGCATAGGGGCCAGCCCAGTATTATCCGCGATCGCAGGTACTGCTGTGCGACCGCACAATGTCCACTTTAAGGAGGTGAGGTTTACCCTATGTGATTGCATCCTTATGTCCGCGATCGCACTTCACAATTTAGGCCTGGGTAGAATATTAAACCCATTTCGAGGGTTTAAGCTTATTTTCACCATTTTCGAATTTCGGAGCTCGGAAAGGGCGATTTTTGAAGACTTTTGCACATGGGTAATTTGGGTAAGTGATTTCCATCCATTGTAGATCAAATTCCATGATTCCAATCTTAAATTCAACCTTTAATTTCGAAATTTGTGGGTAGAAAATGGGGAAAAGGGGATGAACTTCATAGACCAAATTGTTGAGTTTTTATTGGGTGTTTGACCTCCAATTTGGGAAATTCTTATATGGTTAGATCCGTGAATGGGGATTCGGAAAATCTGACTTTTACCAGATTCCGAGACGTGGGCCCGGGGGACCTTTTGGGCGAATTTCCTAATTTCGCGTATTAGCTTTGAATTAATTAGCTATTTTGATTCCTTAAAGTGTTATTTACATTATCCAATCAAATTTACTAGATTTGGGCCACCAGGAGTGGGATACTCGTGGCAAGACCGTGGTATTGAGTTGATTAGTGCAGTCAACATAAGTGGCTTGCCTAATTCTGTGTTGGGGACTTCCCCTTAGGAATTTTTATACTGATTTTGTTACGTGGACGCCGTGTACGTGAGGTGACGAGTGCGTACACGGGTCATTGTTGCTAAAATCCTATTTTTACTTCCATGAAATCGCTCATTTTCATTCATATATTACTGTTTACTGTCTTAATTCAGTAGATAGCTTAAGAGTAAGCATGCCTACCTGTTCTTACTTGATTTCCTATTATTTGCTACTAGTCGCACCATGCTTAGGTAGCTTTACTCTATTCTTGCCTATTCTATTCTTGGACTGTTTAATTACGCCGTATTTGACATACTTCTGCCTTGCATATTTAAACTGGGACTACGGACCGAGATCCGTGAGCTTTCCCCTTGTACTGCATTTCATATTTAAATTGGGACTACGTACCGAGATCCGAGTGCTTTCCCCCTGTACTGAAATGCATGTTTAAATTGGGACTACGGACAGATCCGGGAGCTTTCCCCCTGTACTACATAACATATTTAAATTGGGACTATAGACTGAGATTCGGGAGCTTTCCCCTTGTACTGCATTGCACATTTACTGTTGACATATATGTTGTGCTGAGCCGAGGGCTCTCTGTCTGTTATAAATTCTTCCAGTTTTCATTAATCCTGTTTATCATTGCTCATCTATGGTTTCATTGTTTTAAATTTATATTGACGTGTTTTAAAAACTCCGTAAAGCCTCAGCCTAAACTAGTCACTAGTTGACTGGGGTTAGGTTTGGCACTTAAGGAGTACCGAATGTGGATTACTCACGCCCTTTCCTGTGCATGTTTTCCCCATGTGCAGATTCAGGTACCAACACCCAGTATCATGGCTAGGAGTCATTCTAGCAGCTGCGAGAAGACCGCGAGGTAATTCTGCCGCGTCCGCAGAATCCGACGAGTCCCCTTCTATTCTAGTATAGGCATAGAGGACTTATGTATTTTCCAGTATTTCATTGTATAGAGCTACATTTAGTAAAGAGCTTGTGACTATCGTCACGTTCCGGGTTTTGGGAAGTGAAAGTGTACATGCTGAGCAGCTATGTTATATTTACTTGAGTTCTTTTTCTGTCTTTATTTTAGTGATTCTATTATTTTCCGCAAATTTTAGGCTAACCTAGTCATAAAGACTAGGTGCGGCACGATACCTTTCGGAGGGTAAAACGGGCCGTGACAAGTTGGTATCAGAACCTCTAGGTTCATAGGAGTCACAAGTCACAAGCCGATTTATTAGAGTCTCGTGGATCGGTGCGGAGACGTCCGTGTCTATCTTCTAGAGGCAGGGGTCAGGGTTAGGGCAGGGGACGAGCACGCGGTGCAGCCCAAGCACCGGCTAGAGCAGAGGTAGAGGAGCCCCCAGCAGCTACAGTTAGAGGAGCGTAGGTGGTCCCTACTGTTACTCCAGGCCTCCAGGAGACATTGGCTCAGTTCTTGAGTACCTTCCGTACTCTGTCTCAGGCGCGTCTACTCCCGATAGGTCCAGCTACATCCCAGGCAGAGGGAGGGACACAGACTCTTGCAGCCCGTACTCCTTAGTAGAGGGTTCATATTGGGTAGGTTCCAGAGTATATTCGTATGCCCCTAGCAGCTCCATCCCAACATGAGACTAGGATAGTTGTTCCTGAGGTAGAGCAGCTCCAACTTGGGAGGTATAAAAAGTACCATCCACCTGAGTTCAGCGGACTAGCTTCGGATGACGCCCTGGGTTTTCTTGAGGGGTGTCATCGCATTCTCCGCACTATGGGTATTGTGGAGACGAGTGAGGTTTCTTTCACTACTTTCCAGCTGAGGGGAGCAGCTTATCAGTGGTGGCGTGCCTTTGAGCTTAATAGCCCGGATGAGGCAGCTTCACTTACTTGGGCTCATTTTTTCAAGATGTTCTTACTTGAGTTTGTCCCTCAGAGTTTCAGGGATGCTTGGCGTGCGGAGTTTGAGCAGCTACACCAGGGTGCCATGACTGTTTCAGAGTATGCAGTCCGTTTTAGTGATTTGGCTCGCCATGCACCAGCTTTGGTTGTCACTATCAGAGAGAGGGTTCGCTGCTTTATTGAGGCACTCCACCCTAGTATTCGGGCCAGCATGGCTAGAGAGCTGGAGACCGATATTACTTATCAGCAGGCCGTGAGTATTGCCTGGAGGATTGACACTATGTTAGCCCGGGACAGGGAGGAGAGAGAGGCCAAGAGGTCTCGAGAGAATGGTAATTTTTCAGGAGCCCGTGCACCAGCAACACGCTATGGTAAGGATTTTGTGAGTCGCCCTGTTAATTCAGCTCTCCTTGCAGCCAGTGGTATTCCAGCTCCTCCTAGACCTCAAGAGCCTTATTATGCACCACTAGTATCTCAGGTGCCTCCTACTCGAGGTGCTATCACTGGCCAGTCCAGCAGGCCAGTTCAGAGTCAGCAGCGGCCGCCACGTCCTCCGAGGGGTTGCTTTGAGTGTGGTGACCCTCGTCATATGATCAGAGATTGCCCCAAATGGATGAGGGGTGCACCACCTCAGATTTATCAAGTGCACCACCTCAGACTTATCTGGCTCCACGTCTATTACCAGGTCCTCCAGCTATTCTTCCAGGCCCAGCTTCTACCTCACCACCTCCGGCAGCTCGAGGTGGAGGTCGGGAAGGTCGAGGTGGCCCTAGAAGGGAGAGCATGCCAGGTATTATGCTCTTCCGGCCCGATCCGAGGCCATTGCTTCAGATTCAGTCATCACAAGTATTGTTCCCGTTTGTCATATGGATGCATCGATATTATTTGAACCAGGTTCTACATATTCATATGTGTCTTCTTGTATTGCTTCACATCTGGGGATATCTCGGGATTCTTTGAGTTCCCCTGTTTATGTTTCTACTCTGGTGGGAGATTCTCTTGTTGTGGAGCGCGTATATCGGTCATGTTTGGTTACTATCAGTGGTTTTGAGACCAGAGCTAACTTACTACTACTCAATATGTAGATTTTGACGTTATATTGGGTATGGACTGGTTGTCTTCCTACTATGTTATTCTTGATTGTCACTCCAAGACCGTGACACTGGCTATGCTAGGATTACCGAGGTTAGAGTGGAGAGGTTCCTTAGAGTATACTCCCCGCCGAGTCATTTTTTTTCTTAAGGCTCAGCGGATGGTCGAAAAGGGGTGTGATGCATATTTGGCTTATGTGAGAGATGTTAGTGCTGAGACCCCCACAGTTGAGTCAGTTCCAGTTGTCAGGGACTATTCTGATGTATTTCCAGCTAATCTTCTGGGTATGCTGCCCGATAGAGACATTGATTTTGGCATTGACTTGTTGCCGGGCACTCAACCCATTTCCATTCCTCCCTATCGCATGGCTCCTCCTGAGTTGAAGGAGTTGAAGGAGCAGTTACAAGAGCTGCTTGAAAAGGGATTCATCAGGCCCCGTGTATCACCTTGGGGTGCTCCGGTGTTATTTGTGAAGAAAAAGGATGGCTCGATACGTATGTGTATTGACTATCGGCAGCTGAATAAGGCGACAGTGAAGAACAGGTACCCCATTTCCTCGCATTGATGATTTATTTGACAAGTTACAGGGTGCTAGGGTGTTCTCCAATATTGATCTACGTTCGGGTTATCATCAGTTGATGATTCGGGAACCAGATATCCCGAAGACTGCCTTCAGGACCAGATATGGCCACTATGAGTTCCTTGTTATATCATTTGGGCTGACCAATGCCCAGTAGCTTTCATGCACTTGATGCACAACATATTTAGTCCTTACCTTGATACTTTTGTCATTGTGTTCATTGATGAAATTCTGGTATATTCTGGGTCCCAGGAGGACCATGAGCAACACTTTAAGATCGTGCTTCAGACATTGATAGAGAAGAAGTTGTATGTCAAGTTTTCTAACTGTGGATTTTGGATTGATTTTGTGGCATTCCTAGGCCATGTGGTGTCTTCATATGGGATCAAGGTATATCCAAAGAAGGTGGAGGCGGCACAGAGTTGGCTCAGGCCGTCCGTAGCTACTGAAATCCGCAGTTTCCTCGGAGCATTGAGTGATGAAATCCGGGGTGATATTGGACACATAGTCCATCAATGTGGAATTTAGCATTACAAATCTGGTCGTAGCTAGAGTTGTGTGAAGACGGATCCGTAAAAGAATTTCGTCAACTCTGTTAGCTCCGTTGGGTGATTTCGGGGTTAGGAGCATGTTCGGAATGTGTTTTCGAGGTCAGTTATGGATTTAGGCTTAAATTGGCGAAAGTTAGAATTTCGGCAATTTTGGCCGATAGGTGGGATTTTGATATCGGACTCGGAATGGAATTCGAAAGCGATAGCAGGTCCGTAATATCATTTATGACCTATGTACAAAATTTGAGGTCCTTCTGATGAGTTTAGACGTGTTTCGGCATCAGATGTGAATTATAGAAATTTCCTAAGTTCTTAGGCTTGAATATATGCACATTTGATGATTTTGATGTTATGATATGTTTTTTAAGGCTCGACCAGGTTTGAATGGGGTATTAGAGTTGTTTGGTAGTTTTGGTTGAGGTCTCGGAGGCCTCGGGTGTGTTTCGGATGTTCAACTGGTATATTTTTTGTTTAGTCTTCAGTTGGTTGCTGGTTTTTAGAGCAGCAGGTAATTACTTAGTGCGATCGCGTATTTTGGGCCGCGATCACGTAGAACAAATTTGGGCCCCGTCATTTTGGTCAGTCGATCGCAGCAGGGGAGACGCGACCGCATAAGGTCTGTGGGCCGGGCAGGGGGAGGCTTAGTCTGTGCATTCGCGTGGGCCCAGATGCGGACGCATAGGGGCCAGCCCAGTATTATCCGCGATCGCAGGTACTAATGTGCGACCGCACAATGTCCACATTAAGGAGGTGAGGTTTACCCTATGCGATCGCACTTCACAATTTAGGCCTGGGTAGAATATTAAACCCATTTCGAGGGTTTAAGCCTATTTTCACCATTTTCGAATTTTGGAGCTCGGAAAGGGCGATTTTTGAAGACTTTTGCACCTGGGTAATTTGGGTAAGTGATTTCCATCAATTGTAGTTAAAATTCTATGATTCCAATCTTAAATTCAACCTTTAATTTCGAAATTTGTTGGTAGAAAATGGAAAAAATGGGATGAACTTCATAGACCAAATTGTTGAGTTTTGATTAGGTGTTTGACCTCCGATTTGGGAGATTCTTATATTGTTAGACTCGTGAGTGAATGGGGGTTTGAAAAATGTGATTTTTACCCGATTCTGAGACGTGGGCCCGGGGGACTTTTTGGGCGAATTTCCTAATTTCACGTATTAGCTTTGAATTACTTAGCTATTTTGATTCCTTAAGTGTTATTTACATTATGTAATCGAATTTACTAGATTTGGGCCACCCGGAGTTGGATACTCATGGCAAGAGAGTGGTACTGAGTTGATTAGCGCAGTCAAGGTAAGTGGCTTGCCTAATTCTGTGTTGGGGACTTTCTCTTAGGCGTTTTTATACTGATTTTGTTACGTGGACGCCGTGTACGTGAGGTGACGAGTGCGTACACATGTCATTGTTGCTAAAATCCTATTTTTACTTCCATAAAATTTCTCATTTTCATTCATATATTACTGTTTCTTGTCTTAATCGAGTAGATAGCTTAAGAGTAAGCATGCCTACATGTTCTTACTTGATTTCCTCTTATTTGCTACTAGTCGCACCATGCTTAGGTAGCTTTACTCTATTCTTGCCTTTTATTTTCCTGGGCTGTTTAATTACGCCGTATTTGACATACTTCTGCCTTGCATATTTAAATTGGGACTACGGACCGAGATCCGGGAGCTTTCCCCCTATACTGAAATGCATATTTAAATTGGGACTACGAACAGAGATCTGGGAGCTTCCTCCCTGTACTGCATAGCATATTTAAATTGGGACTACGGACCGAGATCCGGGAGCTTTCCCCCTATACTGAAATGCATATTTAAATTGGGACTACGAACAGAGATCTGGGAGCTTCCTCCCTGTACTGCATAGCATATTTAAATTGGGACTACGGACCGAGATCCGGGAGCTTTCCCCCTATACTGAAATGCATATTTAAATTGGGACTACGAACAGAGATCTGGGAGCTTCCTCCCTGTACTGCATAGCATATTTAAATTGGGACTACGGACTGAGATCCGGTAGCTTTCCCCTTGTACTGCATTGCACATTTACTGTTGAGATATATGCTATGCTGAGCCGACGGCTCTCTGTCTGTTATAAATTTTTCCAGTTTCCATTAATCTTGTTTATCATTGCTCATCTATGTTTTCACTGTTTTAAATTTATATTGACTTGTTTTAAAAAATCATTAGAGCCTCAACCTGACTTCTTCACTACTTGACCGGGGTTAGGCTTGGCACTTACGGAGTACCGAATGTGGAGTACTTATGCCCTTTCCTGCGCATGTTTTTCCCATGTGCATATCCAGGTACCAGCATCCAGTATCGTGGCTAGGAGTCGTTCTAGCAGCTGTCAGGAGACCGCGAGGTAATTCTGCCACGTCCGCAGAATCACACGAGTCCTTTCTATTCTAGTATAGGCATAGAGTACTTATGTATTTTCCATTGTTTCATTGTATAGAGCTACATTTAGTACAGAGCTTGTGATTATCGTGACATTCCGGATTTTGGGATGTGAAAGTGTACATGCCGAGCAGCTATGTTATATCTACTTGAATTATTTTATGTCTTTATTTTAGTGATTTTATTTTTTTTGTAAATTTTAGGCTTACCTAATCATAGAGACTAGGTACCGTCACGATACCTTTCGGAAGGTAAAACGGGCCGTGACACAATGCAGGGGTCATTTTTAGGTGCCAGAAGAAAAAAATGTGTGTTTTCTTATTGGGCAGGTTAAATGGGTACAAGAGACATGTGTTACATGATAAGTATTAATAAAAAAAATGAATTTTTAATATGACATGACATGTCAGCATGGAGAGAATACGCTTTTGTGATATTTTTTATTTCCAGAATCAAAAAAATGATAGTTGGACGACTTTATTAGTTTAGAAAAATAATAACAGCTTTAATAGGTTATTTTCGTAGGTTGAATGATCATCCAAGGAACGAACATTGAGATTGCCATATATAGTTTCAAGTTGCATATTTTGTGTGTTCCGATCCATTTCTCTCTTTTTAATTTGTTTTTCTTTATTGTTATTGTTGTTGTTGTTTTTCTATCTATTAGTCCATCAAAATCGGTTTATGATTGTATTATATATAACTGTCAATTTTAAATTAAGCATGAGCTAAAGAAAGTTTATTACATAGAAGATTATATGTTCAACGCTCCATTGCTTTGATAGGAGAAACGTTTAGAAATATTTAATAGGATTAAACTAGATTAAACTATAAATAATATTTCAAATTATAAACTACATTTAAATGTTTCCATCACCATTACATCACTGGAGTTTTTTTTTTTTTCTTCCAGAACGCTTTAGATATTCATATACATCTCCGATAATCTGAGTTTTTCTTTCTTCGAATTTAAAGAACAAAAGTGGTGGAGGTCAAGGAAAGAATGAAAATCCTACATCGCTCAACTTTCTAGTTGCAATTCTTGCAATTTCCTCTCTAATAACAACTACAAATAATCTTCCTACTGAATGTTTCAACTTTTAATTGTTATTTTTATTATCTAACCGTACAGCGACGATTCTGATCAGCATGCCTCTTCATCCGCTTTTGGGTTTTGACAAGATAGCTTAGCACTATCTCCAAATTTCGCTTCCATTTTTTTGAGAAACTAGCAGCACAAGGAGATTTTCATATGTTTGGTGCATTCACGGTGTGTGGGAGTAGCGGTTGGTGTCCGGTAACAATTTCAAAAGCGCTTTTGTTTGTACTAGAGCTCTTTTGTGAATTGAAACACAGTTGAGAAGCATCCAGAAGCTTCACCCAATTCTTTTGTGACCCGGTAAAAAAATGGCGGAGATATTCCTCCAACATACCATTGAACCGCTCTGTCTGGCCATCAAATTGCGGATGAAAGCTTGAGCTATGACTCAATTTTGATCTGAGGCACTAAAATAGTTGGGTCCAAAAGTTGCTAGTGTAGCGTGAATCGCGATCACTAACGATGTCTTTGGGTAGGCCCTAATATTTGATGACATGAGAGAAAAAGAGTCGAGATGTATCTTATGCTGGTATATATTGAGTTGCTGCAATAAAGGTGGTATACTTGGAAAATCAATCCACCACAACCAAGATAGTTGTGAGATCTCCGATCTTGGGCAATCCGGTGATGAAATCCGGAGACATGCTTTCCTAAGGTCTCTTTGGAACAGCTAGTGGTTCCAAGAGTCCCGCTTCTGTCAAGCGGTCGGACTTTCCTTTCTGGCATACTAGACAAGTCCTCACATACTGAGTGACTTCATCGCCCATTTGAGGCCGATAATATGCACATCGATGTAATTCCATGGTGTGTTCTTCGCCGGGATGGCCGGCCCATAGAGTGTCGTGACATTTTGCCAGGAGGGTTCTTTTCAGATCTCCTCCTTTAGGAATATATAGTCGGTTCCCTTTTACCTTCAGGAACCCATCCTCCATGTAGAACTGGCGAGTTTTGCCCTATCCTACTAGATCAACCAAATACTGTGCAACAAGATCCTTGATGAGTAGATCCTGTAACTGGTCTTTTATGGTGGTAGCTAATTCACTCCCCCTTAGGGTGGAGAGTAGGCACACTTATGCTAGGTCGGCTCTCCGACTGAGCGCATCAGCAACATGATTAGTCTTCCCACTTCGGTACTCCAGGTTTAAGTGAAATTCTGCTAGGAGTTTCTGCCATCAGGCCTGTCGGCCATTTAGCTTCGGCTGGGTCATGAAATGACTAACAACTTTGTTGTCTGTCTTGACCACGAACGGGGATCCCAGCAGATAATGCCTCCAAAGGCGTAAGTAATGAACGACAACCAGTAGTTCTTTCTCATGGGCGGCATAGCGCCACTCTGCATCCTTCAGCTTCCGGCTCTCGTATGCTACGGCATGCCCGTCTTGTAGCAAGACCCCGCCGAGAGCATAGTCAAAAGCATCCGTTTGTACCTCGAATGGCTTGGCCAAATCAGGAAGGGCGAAGACGGGGCTACTAGATATAGCCGCTTTTAATTCTTTAAAGGCCTCCGTTCGTCTAAGACCCCAATCCCAAGGCGTGACCTTCTTGAGGAGTTCTGTCAATGGCACTACGATAAGGGAGTAATTCCTCAAAAATTGCCGATAGAAATTGCATAGGGTAAGGAATCCCCTCAAGGCGTGGATATCCTTGGGTGGCGGCCTATCTATGATGACTTGGATCTTTTGCTGGTCCATCTTGATCCACCCTTCCTCAATGACATGTCCGAGGAAGTTGATCTATTTTTTAGTAAAGGAGCACTTGTATAGCTTTGCATATAATTAATGCTCCCGCAACTGGCCTAGGACCTTCCGCAAATACTCCAGGTGTTCTTCCAGTGTTTGGCTATAAACCACAATGGCATCCAAATTGACCACCACGAATTCATCAATATACTCTCGGAAGACTTGGTTCATCAGGGGGCAAAATGTAGCTGGAGAAGTAGTCAAGCCGAACGGCATAACGAGGAAGTCTAAAGACCCATATCTTGTCACACAGGTCATCTTATGTTCATCTCCCTCAGCAATCTGGAGTTGCCAGTACCCTGTCTTCAGGTCAATTTTTGTGAACACCGTCGCACTCCCCAATCTATAGAACAAGTCCGCCATGAGCGGAATAGGATACTTGTTCTTCACAGTAATTTTATTTAAAGCCAGATAATCCACAGAGAGTCATAGACTACCATCATGTTTCTTTTGCAAAAGCACAAGGGACCCATATGGGGACTTGGAGGGTACAATGATCCCTGCGTCTAGCATCTCCGTCAATTGTCTCCGAAGCTCGGTGAGTTCGGGTTGTGATATTCTATAAGGTGCCCAGAAAGGTGGCTTCGCACCCGGCACTAACTCAATCTCATGGTCTATAGTGCGCCTAGGCAGAAGTCGCTTTGGCATCTCCTGTGGCATGACGTCTTCAAATTCCAGTAGTAGCTCCTTTACAGGTGTAGGAATGGGACCCGATGAGTGTTCTACCTCTTCAATGCATAGTGTAGCCAAAAATGTAGGTTCATGTCTTTTGACTCCTTTCTTTAGCTGCAAGACCGAGATGTTCTTAGCGGCCATTTTTATGGGCATGCACGGGATAATACAGGGCTTGGCCCCATTTTCTCCCATCATCAGAAGCATGTCCGCATATGGTACGGGTATGGTGTTGGTTTGCCTCAAGAATTCCATCCCAACTATCAACTCAAAGTAATCTATGATCACCACGCGCAAGTTGAACTTTCTTTCATAAGAACCCATCTTCACTAGTACTTCATTGGCTATTCCACCCACTGGCTGAGGAGGTGAGTTTATAGCCTTTACATGACCTCTGACCTTTCCTACAACTATGCCAAGGCGCTCCACCTGCGTTGAGGCCAAGTAGTTGTGGGTAGCACCTATATCTATCATCGCCCTAATGGGCTTGCCATTTACCTTCAGTTCAACGAACATGAAGATTCTCTCTTGTTTAGGAGGAGTCCCTTTATTCGTCTTCTTTTTCACTTACTTAGGGATTGGGCAGGGTTCCTTCTTCTTATGGATACCAGCACTGGTTCCCGCTAATGCCTCAAAAATAGAACCCACAATTGCATTGAAGGCACCGACTGGTTCGGTCTGCTCTGCATCGTCTGCTTCATCATCCGTCCCATCATCATAAGCTTGATGAGCATTCATCGGTGCATGTGGGCATTCATTATTCCAATGTGGCCCACCGCAATGACGGCATCCTGAGGGACGCTTTCTCCCCCGATCATTGTTGTTTGACACAACACTGTTGCGTCCTGAGGATGGAGTCTTAGATTTGGGTGCACTCCGATCTCCCCCACTTCTACTAGGGCCACCATTGTTAGGCTGGCTTCTTTTGTATCCCCCTCGGATAGGTGGTTGAGGCCTATCCTTCCGAGTTTCCACTTGATAGTCCCCAAGGCATTTCGCTGCTTGGATCGCCTTGGGTAGGGTATCTACCCGTTGTCTTTGCAGCTCCATGCGGGCATAAGGTTTCAACCCTTCCAGGAATGTGAAGATCTTGTCTTTGTCCCCCATGTCACGGATGTTCATCATGAGCGTGGAGAATTCTTGCACGTAGTCCCGTACTGATCTGTTCTACCGGAGCTCCCGTAGTTTTCTCCTTGCATTATAATCAACATTCTCGGGGAAGAACTGTAGGCGTATAGCTTCCTTCAGTTCTTCCCATGTCTCCAATGTATCTTCACCGGCCCTGATGGCTTTGAACTTCACTCGCCACCAGATCTTAGCATCACCCTGAAGATACATAACAGTAGTTGCTACCTACTTGGCTTCTTCTAGGCCTCCCACGGCATCGAAGTACTGCTCGATGTCGAAGATGAAATTCTCCACTTCTTTAGCATTTCGAGCTCCACTGTATGGCTTTGGCTCAGGAATTTTCAGTTTTTGTGCCATGGGGGCAAGGTTCAAAGCACCCCCGATTTGATTTCCACCTCCTTGAAGCAAGCCTTGTAAAGTAACATTAACAACATTGATCTGGCCTGCCAAGTTGTCTATATTTTGCTGCATGGCAGTCATCCTGTCTGCCTCTTGTGCCTTGTAGGCTAAATCCTCGGCACGCTTCTGTCAAAGGTCCTCGATTTTACAAAAAATTTTGGCTGCCTCAGTAGTTGCCATTTGCCGATCTCTTTCAAAGTCGCGAGTGATATTTTCTATGTCAACTTCGGCCTGGATCACTATGCGGTCCAGGTTGTCCAACCTTTGCACTAGGCTGGTTTGTAGTTTAGGCGCCATATTCACAATGTGTCGTAATATGTCAACCATCTCTTCGAGGGCTGTAATGCGGTCCCCATGATTCACCATGGTCAGAAATGGTGGTAATGGTAATGCGTTCCCTCGTCCGATATCGACCCTAGGCTCTGATACTAACTATTACGCGGCGCCTTCCTGAGATTCCTTGCAAGGTCGACGTAAGGCTAAGCAACTGGTGTCAGTGCAGCTTTTGTCCGCCAACTGAGGTCCCCTCCGTATGCTAGACGAGATTGTCAGTGTCGTACGGGAAAACAAATGTCAAGAACAAATGAGAGAACAATAAAGAGAATTTAAAGAAAGCTTGATTGCATAAATGAAAGCTATTACAAAATAAGGTAACGCGGTGTCGATGGGGAGAGACACCTGTACAGAGAACTACTTGCCAGAAAGTTTTGATTGCTTGATCTCCCCTAATAATGCTTAAAAAAAATAAACCAAATCTATAAGACATGACCTAACTAAGCTAGAGTAATATAATAAAACTACATGGAATAAAACTACGCTATATTTACAATGAAAAGGACTTAGTTTCCTACAGGGTAGAAACAAGTCCATTGTCAGCAACTTTGTCTTTGGCATCGCGATCTGTGTGCGCGGCGTTGTTGGCACGTGCTTGCGGTTGGGCGCTAGCGAGGGATATCAGTGGGGCGACAGAGGCACATGCGCACTTGTCACTTGGCGCAGCCAGGACCAAGGGGTTGTCTACGGCACTAAGAGTTGGGAGGGTTGCTAGGACGTTACGGGGCGCGTCCAAAGAGTCACGGGGCATGGCTGGAAATCCGCCCATGACATTACGCATGATTTCATAATAGTATTTCATATAAGTGTCGAGGCGTACGACCCGATCCATCATAACATTACCAAACCATAGATACATCTATTTTATTACCGAGGTGAACAGCCGCTCTCATGAGAGTGTGGTACATAAATCCTGCTCTGGCGTACGACCCGATCCATCATAACATTACCAAACCATAGATACATCCATTTTATTACCGAGGCGAACAACTCGCCCTCATGAGAGTGTGGTACATAAGACCTGTTGTGGCGTACGACCCGATCCCATTAGTGTTCACACTTCTGAGGGTCGAATGACACAAACCATAGATGTATCTATCCTACCGATGCGAGCATCCCGATCCCATTAAAATAAGAAGCTTTGACTAGTACTCTACCCCACTCACGAATATTCGTGTGAGATATAGATTTTAAGGGAACCTTTTTGACGAGAATGCACAACACAGGAGAATTTCGTGAGGAGATGACAATTATGTAGCAGCTAAACTATTCAAAACACGTGCGAACCAATCAAAAGATACTCTAATACCTATAATTAATCAATTTAAGCAATTCCTAACTCTACTTGAAAAGTTCATAAAATCAACCCTCGAGCCCATGTGCCAGGATTCTGAAAAATTTCAAAGATAAATTTTACCCACAACACCACGAACTCAAATATATCATTTATCCTAAACTCCATGCTCAATTTCGTTGTCAAAATAAAAAATAATACCAAATTCTACGTTTCTTTCAAAATCTCACAATTTCTACAAATTTTCATGCTTGAATCCACATTAAAACCATGTACTTGAATCACAATGTGAAGAAATCACTTACCTAGCCCAGCACAATTTTCGCTTCTGTGGTGAGAAGGTCGCTTCTGCGACAACCACTTATGTGACTTGGCTGTTTGTTGGTCGGTACAGTAAGGTATTTAGACATTTCGGTTCAGTATTTTTTGTATTCGGTTTCTTAAAATGCAATACCAATACCATACCTAATTAAATTCGGTATGGTTCGGTTTTTTTCTTTTTGATTTCGGTTTATTTGATTTGGTACTTCGGTTTATTCGGTTTGAATACTAACTACTGCATAGAGTCATATACTGTAATATTCTAAATTAAAATACTCAAAAGTACAAACAAAAAATATTTGTTAACAAAAGTTTTGTCCAAAAGTAGCAACTATCAACCAAGAGAGAGAAAATTGTACATAAAAGAATAAATTTGATCATTAGAAATGTATTGTTACTTACTTAGAGTTAATTGATGAACTTAGAGATTAAAGGAAAGGAAAATTTTAGATTTTTATATTTATGTTATAATTAATAATATGTGTATTGTTTAATATATATTTCGGTATGGTCTCGGCATTTCATTTTAAAATAGCAAATACCATACCTAATACCAATATTTTTTAAAAGTTAAACAAAATACCATACCAAATACGAAAATTTTCAGATACGGTACGGTAATTCGGTATTTAAAAAATTATGCACAACCCTATCAGTGACAGCTGCTTCTGCGGCTCCAAGTCTCGCACCTGCGAGAAACCAAGCCAAGGTCGTTGGCCGCTTTTGCGGCCCTTATGTGCATCTGCGTTACCAACTCCGCAGGTGCGGTCCCGCTTCTGCGGCGAGATTGCCACATATGCTGTCTCAGCAATGCCTAACAAAATCCGCATCTACGTCCCTCTTGGCCACTTCTGCGACTCCGCACCTGCGGCCAAAACCTCGCAGGTGCGGTTACACCAGAAGACAGCTGCTTCAGCCTTTCTTCCAAGTCCAATCTCGATCTGTGGACCATCCGAAATCCACCCAAGGCCCTAGAGACCTTAACCAAACATACCAACACGTCCCAAAATACAATATGAACTTAATCAAAGCCTTAAATTATGTCAAACAACATCAAAATCATGAATCGCGCTTCGAATCAAACTTATAAATCTCCAAATTTCCAAATTCTATATGTTGTGCCGAAAGGTATCAAATCAAGTCCGACTGACTTCAAATTTTGCACACAAGTCATAATCGACAATACGAACCTACTTCCACTTCTAGAATCGGAATATGACCCGGATATCAAAAACTCCACTCCCGGTATAACTTCTCAAAATCATCCAAATTTCCAACTTTCGCCAATTGACGCCATAATGACCTACGAACTTTCAAATCAACATCCGGACATGCTCCTAAGACTAAAATCACCATACGGAACTATTCCCGAGCTCGGAATCCCAAACGGAAATCGACAACCTCAAAATCTACTTCAACCCAGACTTAGGAAATTATTAAACCTTCAAAATGCTAATCTTCCGTAATAGGTGCTAAAATAATCCCGGCCCACCCGATACGTGACCTGAACATACGCCCAAGTCCCAAATCATTATACGAACCTATTGGAACCTTCAAATCATGATTTCGAGGTTGTTTACTAAACATACAAAACTTAGTCAATTCTCTTACTTTGAGCTTCCGAATTTAGAATTTTCTTTCAAATTCAACTCTGAAATTCGCAAAATTTGATTTCCACCACATGCACAAATCATAACACCTGAAGTGAAGCTACTCAAGTCCTCAAACCACTGAAGGACGTGCTAGACCTCAAAACGACCAGTCGGGTCGTTACATTCTTCACCACTTAAACATATGTTCATCCTCGAACGTGCTAAGAATTGCTCTGGAGTTGTCCAAAATAACTGTTTAACACCTCGTGCACCTACTCGTGCCATCACAACCCAGTTTGGCACCTCAGCTCGACTCGGACTAAAGGTTCTCCCTTTTATTCAATCAATAAGCCTTAGAACCAAATTTCAACCTCCAAATTTCTTTACGATACATAATTCTAATGTACGAACACTGTAAAATATCCATATACTGAATCCACACATGATCATGCACCCATGTTGATATCACACAACTCACTGCATAACTTATTTTCCCAAGGCAACATCCTCCGACCACAATAGCTGAAATTTCATGAACCTGATGCCTGCAATACACACAAATAAACCCGTTCGCAATCCTCACAATACTGCCATGACAGACAAGATGTGTAGAAATTCATAAGCACATGTTGAATCAATCAAATCATAGAGTCACTTCTCCTGATAAGGACCATAGCCTCATTCTAAATTGAATAACGATATTCTCTCTTTAATGTACCTTATATAAATCTGATTGCAATGAATTTCAAGTCCAATAGTGTCGTCTCACCCAATATAAGCTACTCAGGTAATAAGCCACTTCAAATACTGACCAAGATCTCGTATGACGCCAAAAATGCGCCAATTGGCTACAAACTCGAATGCGATATATAAGGAAAACGAACTTTGGAATGGAACTTCTCAGATTGCGTAATGAATAAAATGGTCGAACAGACGCTTTGAACTCTCCTCAATGAATGAGAAAGAAAATAAACAGAAACAAATATATGTAATTGTACTCAACATAACGTTGTTGTGTCGTGCAACACGATCCAAAAATGATACAGTTGCAGCGTGTCACCCGATCCGAATAATGTACCCGTAGCGGTGTGCCACCCAATCCACTAATAACAATAAATAAGGACATACTCACCAAGCGATAATGCTTCAACCTATAGAATGCCGAATATCGATCATAAGCATGCTAAGTGCAAAAATACAACTCTGGGGAGACGAATAGCGCAATACGTCACAAAACCCAAGCATAACTAAGGTGCGGTAAATGACCTACATCTCAACAACCATACTGCTCATATGACCCCATAATCTACACAGGACCTTAACACACGTACGAATAACCAAGCCATCTCAATCTGGCACAACCCCACAATTCATAACCAAAGGAATAGAGCGCTTTCCAGGCATAAACCCTCACATTAACAATAGTACCAAAAATCTCTATACTTGGTTTCAATCTTTAACCATCAAGTGACTAGCATGTCACACTCATACAATTTCTCTGTGGGGGATGCTCCAACGACCTTCCGCTCAGGTAGCTAAGTCCGCACATCCATACAACCAATTGTACTAATTATGTAAAGCAAATCACAATCTACAAATCAATACACAATGCCTTTTTCACAGAACACCATTCTCATGCGACACTAAGATAACGCCAGCTCACTCTAAACATCTTCATAATTTCCTGCTCATCCGAGCTCGTGAAATTCTTATCAACACCAAACAACAACCTTGATCCTTAACTTTCAATTTCCCATGACGCTCACTACACCATCATGCCACTACGTGAGAGTACACAAATTCATCATAACCCCCGAACTACTAGTATAATAACGTTTCATTGGATGGAAACGTTTCACTTAGCTCATTTTCGAAGAACCGATGCAACACGCAACTGAATTCCTAAACCGCAGAAAACAAAACATCAAATCGTAATCTAAACTGACATAAATCTTCCAGAATCCATTTACACAACAAAGCCATTTGAATCAAATACCTCCCAAAATTAACCAAATTATGGCGGCTATCAAGCCCGCCCGTACAACCACAAACCATATGTTATAACTTTACACACCGAATGAACTGACCATTGCCACAATCATGTCGCTTCAACTATTACTAAATGACAAAACTTCTTTACATTTATTCTTGACCTGTCTTAGAAAAAATAATAGCTCCATCCACAGCATAACAAACTCAATTTGCACTCATTCCGAGTGACCCGAATCGCGATACTACATCATTTTAATGACCATGAATCACCTCATACCTTCATCATGTCCACAATGGCACCTCTAACTGGTATACCCATTCAACAAAACTTCCCACAAATACATGGTTGTTTCTTCCTTTCCGCCAATACTACACCGCTTACCCGGTGATAATCATAAACACTCCAAGTGTCATTCAAAATCCACTACAAAACTTGATCCTTAACACAATGAGCCCGAAATCCTTAGGCAACAAACTTAAATCCTTGAACTCACTGGATCATTATTGATAGTCAGCAACTCCGACCTGATCCCGAACATGACAAAACTCTAACGCTATGCCACCCCATTATTACTCTCTCAAGGAAGCAACCGACTGAATTCTTTTCCTTGCACCTTACATCCAAAAGAGAATAAATTATGATCCTTCTTCAAACATGCACCTCGATCGATAAGGCAAAGTATATCACACATTCATTAAGTTCCTTGCTCGAACTACTCCTGATTTTTTTCTTTTCTTAATCATAAATAGTCCTCCAACGCATCGATAACCAGAAACCGCACAAGCCGACAACTACGCGATCCAATCGTAGACGGTGGGGATCTCCCACTTAGCTTTAAATTAACATCACATAATGTGGAGCCCTGAATGATTCCTACTTCTCATTTACCATGATCTCGCACCTTTAGCCCGCCAAATTTTTCAAAATTATTTGTTAAAATTTTTATGGAACATTCCGAATTGTTAGTCAAAATCACATATTCGACCTCGGGTAACAAGTAGTATTGTTCGCATACACTTCATCAACAACACACAATCGCTAACCTACTCATAGGAGATAACCCACCTGTTGAATTCCGTACAGACATCTTCCAACAATGCTGCACTGGGTACAACTACCACGAAATCTATAAATCCTCCTGAGCCCATGCTCGCCCACCAGATGTATAAGTTTGTTCCTTTCCTATTGACATAAACTGAATGTTTAACAATACCTTCCAAACTCAAGTCACATTGCATCTAAAACAATAATCAAATCTTCACACCCCTCTTCATTTCAAGCACAACCTTTCTTCCATATTCAATCTTTCTTTGTACGATAACCATCATTCCAAATAAAATTCGTAGACCAAATAAACTTCCATCACGATTCACAAACCATCCCACACTTTCTCAAGTCACGCGACTATCCTACCATAGAATCCATATGCAAATCAACCATCCTTACTGTAACGACCCGACCGGTTGTTTTGAGCAATTGCACTTTTCTCGGTTTATTGAGGGAATGAGTAGCTCCATATGATGTATTTCGACTTATGTGAATCGTCGGTTTTAGTTCTCAGGTTATCCGGAATTCGATTTGAGAGAATGGTCTATGATGACCCAAAAGGTAATCCCGTATATTTCTAGCTAATTCTGTGTTCTGAGGTCGTGAAAACCTCCTTCTATCTCACCTCTATTTGTGTGCGCATCCCGGGCGTGTAGCCGGAAAGCCTTTATGTTAAAAACTGATAAAAATGATAATTTTATATTAGAAATTTGAATAAAGTTGACTTCGGTCAATATTTTCTGTAAACGGATCCGGACTCGTGATTTGACGGTCCCGGAGGGTCCGTAGGAAAATATGGGTCTTGGGCATATGCCCGGAATCAAATTCTGAGGTCCCAAGTCCGAGATATGAATGTTTAAAAGAAATTATTTTCTGAAAAATATAAGAGATTTTGAAAATAAAATTCTATGTGAAACCTGTGGTATAGGGCCCGTATCTTAGTTCTGGAGCCCGATACAGGTTCGATATAATATTCGTGGAATATCTGTAATGTTTGGCAATAATTGGACTTCATTAGATGTGATTCAGACCTTAATTGCAAAATTTGATGCTTAAAGAAGTTTTGAGGGATTTCATTGATTTTTGGTTTAATTCATCATTTTAGTGTTGTTTTATGTGGTTTGAAACCTCGAGCGAGTCTGTGTTAGGTTATATGGCTTGTTTGTGTGACTAGACGTGTCATTTTCTTCCAACTTTGAACTCCTGTCTTCTAGTGTCTGAAGTCCTTCATCGCGATCGCGATGTGTCTTTTCGCGTGAGCATCTTCGCGATCGCATAGTACAACCCAGACAACCTTCCTTTTTCCTCTTCGCGTTAGCATAACTGCATTCGCGATCACAGAAGATAACCTACTCCTTATACACGATCACATAAGTTATTCTGTAATCACGTAGAGAATTTTAAGCCAGTAACCATTTCCTTCTACGCGATCGTATCTCGTTTTCCGCGATTGTGATGAACAAAGCATTGGGCAGAATAGTTTATAATGTAAGAATCGAGGTTAAGCCATTTTTAACATATCTTGACTTCTAAAGCTCGGTTTTGGGAGATTCTATGAGGGATTTTCACACAAATCTAATGGGTAAGTGTTCTTCCACTATAATTAATTATATTTCATGAATTAGTTAATGTGTTAGTGAGTTGGCCAGACATGCACTTCGCTTGGTTGCTTCAGTTAGGAGATGAGTCCGTAGAGTTGTTTGGGAGATTCAAGCATGATATTCGATTTAGCGGGACTCGAGAGTTAGAGTAGGATGCCTAGTTTCAGCAGGTAGTAGGGATGGCTCGCCGGTTAGAGAGCACATAGCGAGAGGACATACGAGATCCGGGAGAGAGTTCAGGGAGGCAATGAGGCCTCGTAGATCGGAGGAATCTACTAGCCCCTATTATGGAGGCAAGGTACGACACGGTAGAAGTTTTGTGGGTCAACCACTTCAGTTTGCATTACAAGATTCACATGGGATTTCAGGTACTCATGGGTCTCAGAGGATTTGTATTGTGTGTTTTTCCACAGCCTTAATGGCAGCGAGATTTTTTTCAGTGTGGAGGTGTTATCCACAGGGTGAGAGATTGTCCCGGGATTCAGGTAGGTGTGTG